>OY856412.1:723026747-723261747 GCA_963693085.1 Alisma plantago-aquatica
ATTAAAGTTTTAGATGCCTTCCAAATGAGACACAGAAAAGCTTGATCGACCAAGTTTGGGCACGCCCTAGCGTGGTGCACCGTCTATCTCATGGAAGCGTGAAGGTTGGATATGTGGGTCTTCCCTAGAAGGGTGCATATTTATCATGTTGGCTTTGGGTCAGACTTAACAAGGTGACCTAGATAGGATCTAGCACCTTGAGGCACGGAGGTGATCATGGCAAGGAGTTGCACATGACATCTTTCAAGAGTTTCATATGATGCAATTGGCAAAAGTTGCCTACCTGGAAGATCTAAGTTGTGGGTGACAACCCTAGCTAGTCCATGACTCAGAGGATTTCAGGATCTTGCCCACTAGAAGATTGTACGCTGCAATCTTCCAAATTGATGGTGAGGGCTATCAATTTGAACAAAAAATAGTGGGAGCGATAATTAATTAAAGTCCTAATTATATCATAAAACCTTTTCAAATCAATCAAGTCAAAAGGAGTTTTTGGACTAAATTTCATATATTTCCTTTCTATATACTAAATGGCTAATCAACAATAATCTCTTTATTTGCGATCGGTCCTTGAGACCAATAAACTAATGGGAACAATTTCCACGACTGTTAGGACGTTGAGAAATGTTATCAATCAAAGAGTGAAAGCTCTAAGTCCTAGTTATACCAGGACCTGATGAACTCGATCCTACCACACGAATGGATGAAAGTATGCTTATGGAAGCATACCGAGGATGCCATTGATGTGGAGTGCTTGATGTTGTACTCTATAAACTATGAGTTGCAGAGACAACATGAGACATATGATGTCTCCAAGACACTATCCTAGTATGTCATGACAGAAGGAGATCCAGTAAGGTATTCACACACTCAATGTGATTGGGTATGTGGAAAAACCTGACTAAGAAGGATTCCCTCTGAGCCAAGAGTTGGCTATTGGTATGATACTGCAAATGTTGTGAGAATCATATAGTTCATGATGAACTATGACATGAACAACTTTGACAAGCATTGACAGAGTTGTTGGACATGTTGAGGATAGTAGAGGTAAAGATGAAGAAAGACAAAACCCTAATCTTTGATCGATGAGGGGTAAGTCTTAAAGGCAAGGACAAAGGCAAAGCAAAGAAGCATTCTGATGCTAGCCATCAATCCAAGTCGTCTTCAGCCTCAAGTCATATGGGAGGGTGAATGAGGGAATTGCCCTCTATATCTGGAAGAACAAAAGAAGAAGAAGGAGGGGATGGATATCTCCACCTAAGGTATCATGAAATGAACCACTTCTGAGGTATATGATACCAAGATGGAGATTTGACATATATGATATGTAAGATCTACAAAGAAGTGATGAACTTTATGAAAGGACCAAGAAAGGAGTACCTATCATTGGAGTAAGTGTTGCTTACATAGATAGGAGTACCTTTCAGTTTATTTTAGCCTAAAGGGAATGGAATAGAGTTGAGAACTGCTATTTCAATTTGCCAATAGAAACACTTTATTGTTGTATCTTGTAGTGACAAGATGACTATCAATATAGTTGATGTTTCAAAGATATGATCTTTGTAGCAATGCCTTGTTTATCTTGTGTTACTTGGTATGCATAAGATAAAATGATACCTAAAAGTTATTGATAATTCAAACAATCAAATTAGCATAAATCATGAAAAATTCATTTCTAGTTTCCATATGATGGATAAATCTAGACTCTTTTGGTTAGATAACCAGTAAGAGACATGAATCTCTTAGACATGATTAATCAATCTTCACTAGTGGTAGTGGGAGAATGATTATCCTATTAGGTATAATACATGTGATGTATTTACATACCTATTGGAGCAAATGCTAATACTTCAAACAGTGTTTAGAGAAATACCAATATGAATATCTTGAAGTGTTCAAGAATATCATAGATGAAGTACGAATTTGGTAAAGTGTTAATTCTTGATGAGATCAATGAATGAAATACTTGAACCAAATGTTTGAGATCCTTATGAGTGATTATGATAGTGTATCATAGAGAGCTCGTGATTAAGGAATGGTGATGTCTAAATCATAAGGAGTCATACTCTAAGGAGTTAGAGGATGATGATCAAATAACTAAGTTCTTCTTTAATAAAGAATACCTTACACTAATAAAGGACATTGAGAATCACAAAGGGTTGTGAGTTCTTATATCCTTGATAGATACACCTCGATTATCTATGTGATGAGTTGGTCATGTGATGAGTCAACTATCTAGATGAATATGAGGAACCCAATTTTGAGTTATGGTTTATGACCATTACATCCTAAATGACTTCCATGTGAACCATAAGGTATGACCTTGATGGTAGCACCCATTGGGATGAAATCCATAAGTGCAAATGAGTCTTAAGCATTAAGACACATTGATAACATTTTGAGAAGGATGTTGCTTGTTGATTGCAACTTAATGACTAAGAGATTTGGCATATGGATACTAAAACTGCATTCCTATGAGGAATAAAACAAGGATGTGTACGTGACACAACCTATAAGGTTTATGAATCAATTAATGCAAATAAAGTCTATAAGTTACAATGGACTAATCAATGTGATTGATTGAGTACAAGCAACTCAGAGCTGGGATCTTTACTTTGATAATATAGTCAAAGGGTTTGATTGATATGCCAAAGATAAAGAAGGGATCTATGATTTAGTGGGAGCGTATTTGGATTCCACATGTTGATGAGGAATGAGATGTTCTAGAATAGAAATCCTTTGTGGAAATTATCTTTAAGGAAGATAGAGACATTTCCTATAGAGATCTATGGAGATAGTTCTTGAAAACCTCTTGACCTAAAAAGAGATAGCATACATTGGCAATCTATACTGAAGGGTTCAGTGTGCACATATTCAGTGGGAGAAAACTTGTTCGTGTTACATGGAGTTAGTATCCCAAGGCCAAGTGTCCAATTCTTATGAAGAATGGGAACACTAAGAATAGATATGAATCTATCATGTATGTAATTACCCATTATCTTGCATGTATGGACATAGCAAGAATAAAATGCATTCATCATCTTGTATGTAGGACATGACAATATGATGTACTCATCCTAATAACTCGTATGTGGGACATGACGAGTGGGTGCCTGTCTAGTTCCAGTAAGGGTTACTGGAATACCATAAGAACTTGATAAGTACTTGAGAAGTACTAGTTCTATGGAAATAAGGAAGGGTTCACTGTAAAGAGTTACACTGATGCGAACTTCTGAAAAGGACAGAAAATTAATCGCAAAATATATATGAGATATATAAAAGTGAATGTTTGTTGATAAATGGAAACGTTCCAATAAAGCCATTTAAAAGGAAAAGTCGAGTATCCGTGTGTTAGAGAACATTAGTGGATATTATATGGATCTAGAAGTTCATGAGATGAACTTATAGATATTCCGATCTTTGATGACAAGTAAGGAGTACTTGGTCATGCAATGTGGCTAAAGGTTAGAAAAGGAATACTAGATCACATACTACAACAACTCCATCTCATACGTGTGACGTATAGTGAAGAGATGAGAGATATGCAGTTAATACCGACTTTGGCAAGGTGTTTCCATAACTCACTGCGTAAGCACTAGAGTATATTAACATGTGGGACATGTTTGAAGATCACTATGAATATGATTCAAGGGTGATTAGCTTGCAGTGCAAGTGGGAGTCTGTTGGTATGTATGCCCTGAGAGCCAATCATGGGATGATTGGTGGGATACATTAAGATTGATTTGATAAGCATCAACAACAAGCTTCCAATTCTTTCTGGTTCAGTCATATGAGATAATAAAAGGACAGATTGAATGTCTAGAGAATGACAATACTCAATGACGCATGCTTTCAGGTTCAGGACCTGAACGATGAGATCATACAGATGCTAAGAGTTTGTACATTCTTATTATGTCCCTAGTCGGATGTCATTGTGGAAGATAGATAGACAGCAATGACACACAAGACTAGATTGTGGTGTTGGTTGATGATAGAATATCGTTAGTCATGAAATGAAGATATCAAACCAAACACATATGTACTTGTTAGAGAACAAGTGTACCAGACAGACCCACTGTGAGTTTGACACTTGGAACCATGACATGGTAGTCATAGGAAGTTCTCATAGTGATGGTGGTGAGTGTGATTCTTTGACATGAAATAACTACACTCAACACATGTCGTTGGGTACACTTTGACATCATCAAACACAGTCCTGAAACATGGGTTGTTATAAAGGTGATGATTGGGTGGCTTTGACACATGGGGATTTTGAGGAGTGAGTAATAGATATGGGATTTGTCCCTCCTGAGGGAGTTTGATATCCATGGCCACTTGATGAGTAGGATTGAGATAGGCGTGCACATGCATGTGTGAATCAATATGTGATATTGATGTCATACATATCTCCTCGAGTATACTCTAAGTTCAAGAAAGTGAATGAACGTTGACAGGATGACTGTTCCGTGCCTTGAGTTCATTCGGGATATCAGTGACAAAGGAATTATACATTCACTATAACACCATTCACGGATTGTAGGATTGAAAGTTGTTCTCTAACTTTCTATTTCACTTGGGTAGCAATGATGTGCGACTAGGCACCGCTCTTTGCTTGTGAAGTCAATAAGTGTTATGGACTTTCACTGCCAACGTGAAATGGGCTTGCAGGGTCACACACATAGGATTTAACCTAGAATAGGAGTTTATCCACAAATGATGTTTAGATTGATTTCTAAAAGAGTTTAGTAGTTCAATTAAACACTCAATCAATTGATAGCTTACTATCATAGTTTTCAAGGTGTTAGACCGATTGATTAGAGTATCAGATTGATTGAAACTACAATTGACTGATTTTGTGCAGTCTGCACTCACAACCGATCGGCTCATATGATGAAATGATCGGCTTAGCTTGGTGAACCGATCGGCTCAGATTGGTGAGTCGATCGGCTCAGGACAGGCTGAATCAACCGATTCAAGGGTTGAACCGATCGGCTCAACTAGTCCAAATGAGCAAGTTGGGAAAGTCAGGTTGGTGAGAAATTTCTCTTCATTTCACTTGTCCAATTTGATTGGAACAAGGATTGGTATTTGGATCAATTTGAAACAAAAGAGGAAAAGTCAATCGGGAACTGACCAGGGTAGTGAACCGATCGGCTCAGGTGTCCCAATTGACCGGTTCAGGTGTGAACCGATCGGCTCAAGTCCCCAACTGACCAGTTCATACATGAAATGATCAGTTCAGCTGACGCAGTTGTTTGTTTAATGAAAATATCAAACCTTTCTACTCCTGCTTTAATCCCGCATTGCTCGGGGTAGAGAACCCTGTCCCATGACCCTCCTATATATAGGGGTATTGGGGCTTCTTAAAGTACAACTCAGAACACCAGTTGCTCTGCAAAGTTGTCGTTCTCTCTGGTTGTAGTAACCAGGAGAGCCCGAGCAAGTGCTACTCGAAAAGGGAGGCACAACAAGGGAAAGATAACTACAAAAAGGCGACTGGTGACAGGAGAGTGTATCAGTGACTAGTACACAGACACGAGGGTACAACTCCTTCCGGTAGCTTGTGCGATAAGGCGATCTGAGTTCCAGGTGGTCCGTGTAGATTATTACAGAGGCGGGAGACTTATGCCGTTAGAAGAACAGTTGTCAATCCCGACAGTCCCGGTGACCAGGAGCTGCACAGACACTGTCCAAGAACGGAGGTGAAGACCACACAAGCCACGAGGTAATGTCTCCGAGCAAGCCTCGGGATAAGGTATGTCTCTACAAACCATCCTTCCTACTGTATAGACGTTGACACGATTCCTTTATTCTGGGTTCGGGGAGAAGAAAATTTTTGTTTTCACTGCCTTCTCTACCTCCCCTAAAACCTAACAATATCTAGATTAGTTGGACTAATAATTTCTTACCACTTCATACTGAGTTCATGTTAGTGGTGAATTAACTAAATCATTTCACCCTTCTAATAGCATAAGGCAAGGGGATCCCATTGCTCCCTATATATCTATCATTATGATGCAGGGGTTTTCTGAGATGATGAAGAAAGTAGTTATAGAGAAGAATATCTATCATCAAAGCCTCCTAAGATTATGAATATCTTTCATTTGGCATTTGCTGATGATCTTATTGTTTTTCTTAAAGCTGATAATTTCAATGTTGCAAATCTCAAGAATATTCTGAGTGAGTATAGTGATAAATCTGGGTTAGTTTTCAACTACACTAAAATTTCTATTTTCCTTAACAAAAATGTTGAAAAATCAGTCTTGGATATTATTGGTACGGAAGAAAATACTGGCAAGTCCAAGTATCTGGATTTGCCCATTTTTTCTGGAAAACTTTCTAAGAAATTATGTTCGGGTCTTATTGATAAAGTAAAGAACAATCTTCGGTCTTGGAAATCAAAACTTTTATCACTAGTAGGGAGATGAAAATTAATTAAATATACTATTTTAGCTTTTCATCAATTTGGAATTTTTAGTTTCCTTTACCTGCATCTATCTTTGATGAAATTGATAAAATCAGTAGGGATTTTCTATTGGGGCAATCAGAGGTCAAGAAAAACTTACATCTCGTTAAATGGGAGAAAGTTTCTCTATGAAGAAAAGAAGGTGGTATAGGCCTGAGAAAAATTAGAAAAATGGTTAAAGCCTATCTTTCAATAAATGCTTGGAATGTTGCTTTGAAGAAAGACACATTGTGGGTGAAATGGATTTGTGAGAAGTATCTCAAGAATCATTCCTTTTGGAGTATTGAGGAATATCCAAATTACTCGTGGCTCTTCAACAACACACTAAGAACTAGAAAATAGCTCCCATATTTGATAAAATTCAACATTGGTAGTGGTATTAGTTTTAGCCTTTGGAAGGATTTGTGGAGTAATGGCAAGTTTTCAGTGACATTGTTGGTATGGATATGACTATTAGATCAACAATGCTTTGTCAACATCATTATCAGGGTAAATGGAAAATCCCTAACATTGATGTATAGAGCCATTATTTCTAATAACTAATCCATTGTCTCTACTGGTTCCATTTCTATAAATGGGGAAGTTCATATAAGCCTCAAGAAGATATGGAATTCCATTAGAATCAAAGATGTTGAATAAAATATGTTTTACTAGTTATTGGACATGAAGGCTCCAAACAAATTCTTATTCCATCTTTGGGAAGTTGTGTTGAACATGCTTCCTACTTAGGACTACTCCAGAAGATGAGGCTTGCAATTAGCTTCTATGTGCTTTTTGTGTTGAAAGGATTCTGAAGACACTAGACACTTGTCCTTTGCTTGTGCCTATGTGAAGGATGTTTGGCTTCTATCTAAAGGCTATATTAGTTTTATTCCAAGTTTCTGGGAAGATGTAAGTATATACGAAATGATAAAACAAATACTACCATTGTTATTACTATACACCACTACTAGAGAGACAGAAACCTCAGGGTTCATGAGGATAGGGCCCATGCGGTTAATGAGTTTTGGAACTGCATCAAATGTAATGTTTGTATGTTTTGGCATGAACAAAGTTGAAGTTGTTTTCTAGGTATCCATGCCGATTCAGTTCTTTTCTTTCAATTTTTGGGATGGGCAATGGTCTTACCTCTTTGGTAGAATGTTATATAGACATGTACCTATCCTTTTGTATAGATATTTGTCTTTCTATGTAATCTTCTAATTCTCCTCCCTGCTATGTTGTTATACTTGTAATCCGTTATAGTTTTTTGGTAAGAAATAATCCCTTTAGCAAAAATACAAAAAAATAAACATGAGTTTTGCTTACCAAAAAAATACCATTCAATGGGTTTATTCGCACATGTTGGGAATTCCAAAAAACACAACAAAATCCCCAAAATAAGAAAGTAAATAAATAAATGAATTTAAAATGAGAAACATTGAATCATATAAGAGATTTTGAACCGAATAAATATAATAAAGACATTACATCCAATGATATATATATATCTAATTATATACATATAATGATAAATGTATAAGATGCATGATTGAACTAGAGTCAAAGCTTCATGAAATTATTGACTCTGATGATCCTAGACTATACTGGTATGCTTTTATTCCTCTTGATACAAGACATCCATTTTTCAACATATTATAAAATACATGATTGGGTGATAATGTAAATTTCAAAGGGGCGACCCCATGACCACATGAGATATTTGGAAGGCAAGCAATACATATGTATTTTAAGAGGAAAGGTGAGCACACAACTACTAAAAAATAGGATGAAGATGGAAATGAACCTCACGGTCAGGCTTATGCCAATGACAAGTTAAATCACTACAAAAAACTAGTTTCTCTTAATGGGCCGATCCCATGATAAACTCTCTATATAAACCCTCACAACTAGATTCAATTGTGGGCCTAGCTCTCACAAGCGGGCTGTGAAGAGAAACTTTGTGATATAAACTAGCAATCCACAAAAGTATAACTGTCATGGACAAATAGTCTCTCAAAAATGTAATTTTGAAGAAACTTTTAGTCATCATAAATACATTTTTGAAGGCTTTTCTCAAAAATATTTTTGAGGGACTCGATGGTACTGAAAAAATATATTTTTGATGGGTTGATACTTCATTAATATTTTTAGGGGATATTTTTCATCATTGACTCAATTGTGATCGTCAGTTTGATCTTCACCACCACATCTTTGTGGGACTAAAAGCCTTCATTCATATATCCATAAGGGGCTAATAACCATATTTATTTATTAATTTTATGTAGCCTTTACTCTGAGTACTTTAAAAAATAAAGTCAAAAAGTGTTAAATTTAAAATCCTTAGCTCTATTTGTATGATATTCATTTAGAACCATGACAAGCAATCACAACGTATGATATATATGTGACATCTTCAGAAAATTCAAACCAAAATTTCAAACAAGAATGTTAAATAAGTAAAAATATATAATTTATAATTGAGCCAGAATATTACCCATGCATTTTGTGGTCAATATTAATAGAACTAAAATAGTCTCAGATTTGAGATTGATAACAATAAAATTATTATTCCTAAAACTTCTAATATTTATATTGTCTATAGATGCCCTCAAATGTTGTGGTTCTCTTCATCATTTTTAGTTTTCGTACAATTAGCATCACGAGTACGCTACTCCTGAGAAAAACAAAAAACATTATATCAAAAAAATTTGAAAGACCAATAATAACATAATTTGTAGTACAAAAAATGAACTCACCATTATCATATGATTATGGCCTAGTATAAGGATCAATGAGGGTCTATATTCATATTTAAGAGCAATTCTATCCTACCAACATAAATAAGAAAAAAAGATAACACAGAAGCACTGAGGAGCCACCACACTAACCATCCTGACTTGATTTCCAAGAGGTAAATCATATTTCAAACCAAAAGGTAAAACATTTGCTTCAAGGAGATACCCCAAGATGAACATATGCATGTACTCCACCAAGAAATAAAAACATAGAATAAGATGAACAAAGCCAACAAACCAGATATTTAATTGAAGATTGAAAACATAGGATAACTAACCAAACTACCAAAAAAATAAAAAAATAGGAACTGCCATCATATTTCCAAAACCTTTAGGTAATTTAAGAGCTTATGAAACAATGTCATGGATGGGCCCATTCATGGGTAAACCTTCCTATGCATAGATTTTCATGATATATTTCCGATTGAAAAAAGTTTGTAGCATGCTCTTCTTGAACTTTTTTATATAGAATTCATTCCTAACATTGAGTTATTTTCTCATGTTCTAATATTTTTACTAAGCATTACTGAAAGAAACTACACACATTTTGTGAGAGCCATTGATAGAAAAGAGTAATTCTATATATAAAGTGACAAAAAGTGTAAATGTAATACCCTTCCTGTTTGCAACTCTTGTCATGAGTTGAATGACTTGACTAGAAGATAAATTCAAACATCTAAAGTCTATCAATGTCCCTCCAAGAAATCACAACCTCTAGGGTGTACTAATCCTCATAAACCTACTTAGGTATGTACTCTAAAAAATCTTGGTATGCACTTATACATGCCCCAGAGACATGGTACAAGATAATAAATCTTCATGTTCACTATATGTCTCACATTTACTTGTATTGACCCTTCCCTATTCACACTTATTGTGAATCATAATTTTAGTTATCTGGTTGTTATATAAAGATGGCATATTTGTCATGAGAAATACTCACCCTATTAACATCATCCATTTGATGGTTGCAAAAATCATTCTCTAAGAGAAACTTGCATCCACACTACTTTCTAAGAATTTAAGCTGACGTTAACTATATTGGATTACTTCTTCATTAAAAAAATATGCTATTTAGATTTTATAAGGAGAAAATGGTTGATTGCAAACTATAAACCACTCCTATATCCCTTGTTTGAATAAATAATATCCAAGGAAGTAGGATGAACCTCTAATCAATCTACATGAACATAAGAGATCTTGTGGGTCCTTACACTAGTTGAGTCTCACAAGGCCTATAATTGTATTTTTGGTAAATGGTGGATGCCATTTCATGCACTCTCCCACCATGGTTCATACCTTATTAGTCAGAATGATAATTAGGTATGTATATCAAAGGAACTACTTTTTTTGGCCAACAACTATTTTTTGAGATTTTTAGATGCTAACTATGCATCTTTCACTCTCATGAGATGACCAACAAGTGGAGTGTGTACTATTCTCAGGTCTACTTGTGTATCTTAGTTTTCCAAGAAATAATAGATCATTGCTATATATAGGGAAAAGACTGAGTACATGTCATTTTCTCCATAAAAACTCCTAAATTCACATGTTTAACTCATAATGTGCAAGAATTTCATCGACCTCAAAGGATGCACTATGTTTTGTAGTGATATCCCAATGCATTGCATCTATCATATATTATATGCCAAGACCATGCATATTGAGTGTTGTTACAAAATGCATGTGAGAAAGAGTCTCTTCAATAGCTTGCCACGAAATTTGCTTTGGTTGGAGATTAATTAGTGGACCATATTACAAAGGCATTGGGAAAACATTATATTTTAAACCTTATTCATAAGGTGGGCGTACAACTTCTCTAATTTTCTTCTTGAGGGGATGTTACTATTTCAATTATATGCAATCCTTCACACTTTTATTTACATATATTAAATTTGTTTTCCCTATTTCCTGTATGATTTCACTATAGGCAATAGGCCAAGTAGTGTCCCAATCTGCATGTATATGCATTCAGATATAGATAGAAGAGCACATACGTCAACTCAATTTTCATTGAGTGAGATTGATGCATGCCGTTTGGCAACAAAAAGTAGGTGGTTAATCCTAGAGTTTACCCTTTTTAACCTCAAAATAACCAGTTAAGGTGATTTATTAGTATAGAAGAGGTCAATCCACATAAACCATTTTTAAGATTTGAATTTCTACCCAAACGCTTTTGATCAAAAAGATGCAGAAAGTAAATTCTAGAGTTTGATGGTTTGTTGATTACACTGGATCAATAATTTAAATATTGCAAGGAAATAAAATTTCTACTTGGAACAATTAAGAAAAGTTACACTAGGGACAAGAGAAAAAGACATATGGTTAGAACAAAAGAGAAGATTTATCTAAGAGCAAGAAGTAAACTTCTAGTAAGTAAAGTAGGTGATTGAAAGCAAATAATTAAGAAAAGACTGGCACACTAAACAAGTCGGTTCAGGTGTTTGAATGGTTGGGATTTTCTAATTGAAGGTAAACCTACAAAAGTGGAAGAAAAAAGATAAGCATTTACTCATTTAGTTGAAACTTTGGGTAAATTACAATTTAAACTAGGAAATTAATAAAAGGGTAAATTATAATAAAAAAGGCTATAAGAACTATGTAAAAAGAGAGATGAATATTTATTCATCAAAATACCCCAAACTTGAATCTTTGCTTGTCCTCAAGCAAATAAAATCACAAATAATTCCAATTTATACTAGCAACATGTCTATCCTCACCCTCATAACATCACTTTATTCCTTACCTACAAATTTGGCCAAGCAACCCAATCTCCTAAAGTCACATATCACAAAATTCTATATTTGTTATCGAAACAAATATCATATCTTGTTTCTAAATCAAGACTTTGTAGAAAAATAGGATTCTTCTTACTTTTGTGTTGGAACTCTCATTTTTTGTCTTTTTGTGAGTTTTTGCACAGGAGCAAGATGAAGGAGGTGTAGAAGAAAATTGATCCCTCCTCTATTCGACTTGACATATAATCATTTATGAACTTGTGATTACATTGACCATAATTTTGTGTGTCTGCTCTTTGGCATCTTTTGATGGTACGTCCCTTTTGAAGGGTGTGAAAAATTGAGGTGGTAGCATGACACCCGAACTTAGATATTTGTCTGGATGTGATTCTTTGTTTTTTCTTTGAGAGAGGAGGTGGAATTGTTCTTGTTCTTTTAGACTTCACTTTTTTTTAGGGAGTGTCATCGCATCAGATAGAGTTTTCCTATCAATCACATTATATGATATTTATGACAAGGTAATCCACAGTTAAACATAGAGAAATTTGTGTTTGGTTCTGATTGATTCCATGCAACTTGCAACCTTTTCCAACGAGTGATTCTACTTTGGGTTCCTAGGTGACATGGTGGTTTCAATCATGACAATTTGTAAATTTTTTGCAAGTAAGATTTACCAAATTCAAAGGGTTACAATGATTACAACATCTATTCATCACGGTTGACTAGATAAAAGCCATTTTTGCAAACTAACAAAATAGAAGCATGACCCACTATATAAAGGCTCTAAGAGAAAATGAAACAAAGGAAAAAACAACTACATGTAGAAATTAAAGATAAAAGATAATGTAAAAGGGAAATATAAGGGGGTGAAATAAGTACCACCCACCTCAACCCCAGATGTAGAATTTTGCTCGTCCAGAGCACATCCCAATCTCGATATGGAGGGAAGAAGATCAAAATGGAGATGGATAGTAAAGTGGTGTAGTAGCATAGGGGGAGGTAGGGTTGTAGTATTGATTTGATTGATATCCTTGAAACCACTCCATCATATTTTCTTGAGTTCCTTGGAATGTATCCTGGAAAGGCTTAGTGTACATCTGTATACCAAGGTAAAAAATTGAAACTAGGACACTTAGGTTCCCATGGCTCAGAATGTGGAGGGTAGTTATAGGGAATCTCATTTGTATAAACATAATTATTAGAAAAGGAAGAGTTTTGATTCAAATGTGGATGTCTGTTCATTCCACTATATAGGACACTAATTTTAATGGTAGTGGGTTTAAAGGATGACAAGTGGAGAATCCAACAATGCCATTTGGCTATGCTTCTTGAGTAGTAACAGGAGGCAGGGACTCGTAAGGAGTATGATGAGTATCATAGATTGGTACCTTGAAGGAAGAAGGGGTGAGAAGATAGGTATGGGATGAAGTAGGGGAAGGGGTTTTGGGAGAAAGGATTCTTAAGTGGTGATGGTGGTCCTTTCCACAGCGGGGACTATGGGAGGGGAATCATCCATCTTAATAGGACTAGTTGGGGTAGATTGGGATTGAATAGCAACTTGATTGTCCACTAGAGAAATAATGGTTTCAGTTACATGTGGGGATTTAGAATTAAGGAAGCATTGTTGCATATGAATGAAAATGGTTCATGCATTTGAGGAAATAGACTTCTTCCACTTTGGTATACTTCATACTACCCCCACAGGCTTAGAAGATGAATTCTGTTCCTACTCATAGTGTGAGAAGTCTTGCCTCAATGTCGATGAGCACCATGGTCGTGGTCAGGAATGGCCTTCCAAAAATGAGAGGGTATAGACGGTCTTCTTTTATATCAAGCACCACAAAGTCACACGAGATGTATAATTTTTTGACTTTGACTAGCACATCATCAATAATGACAAGAGGATTGGTAGTGGAAGAGTCTACCAGTTGAATATGTATTAGAGTGGGTCTAGCATCTGTGATACCGAGCCTCCTACACATGCTCAAAGAGATGAGGAATATGCTAGCTCTAAGGTCAACTAACCCTGAATGGTTGGTGGAATCACGGATAGAAAAAGTGAACCCAAAAGATCATGGGTCTTTGATTTTCTTTGGCATTTTGCATGGGATGATGTCAGATGTAGTTGTTGCCATTTTTACCATTTTAGATTCTTCAAGCGTGCACTTATGGTTTAGAAGGGCTTTGAAGATTTTTTTTCCATTCAGAGAGGTCTGTCATGGCATCCAGAAGTGGGATGTTGATGCATAACTTCCTCATGATATCCTTAAACTTGTTGAAACGAGACTCTAACTGGGTTTTATTCAGTCAGCCAACAAAAGATACACGTGGTTTGTATAAAGGAACCTCATTTGGTGGGGCGGGTGATACCGATGGCTGAGGGATAACAACCTCATCATCTTCCCCTTGGTAAAAATCTATCAGTGGGGAACTACCCCTTTCTGGTGTGGGAAGGCTAGATCTGGTAGTAACAACCTTAAGTTGTTCTATATGCTTGGGGTTGGGTTCATGTTGGCTGGCCAAAGTGTTGAAAGGCGGAATATGGCTGGCAATAAGTTGGGCCAACTGAGTATCAGTTTCTCTTTGGTGGGTTTGTTGGGTGAGGATGATTTGTTCTAGGGAGACCATCCTCTCACTATCATAGGGAAGAGTGGGGTCATTCTATTGCATTTGTGGTAGTGGTATGTTTAGATTTTGATATTGTTGCCCCTGGTATGGCCCACAATTTTGAAAATTACCCCTATAGTTCCCTTTATTCCCAAAGTTTCTCTGATTGTTTTGGGTGGTAACCTTGGTGGTGGATGATTATTTGCTTAAGAATGAGGGGGTCTTTGTTAAGGAGGAAGTTGCAAAGCATTTTCCGCACCCGAGGGGTTCCCATACTACAATCCATGGGGGTTTTGGGTTTGATTTGGGTTGTAATATGGTTGACCCGAGATGCTATGAATGGAGTTGAGCTTCCCCATTTGTTGTCTAACTTCTGGCTACATGTGAGAATTATAGAAATATTGACATTGTAGGGTAGAATGATCATACCCTTGGAAAATCCCATTGATGGAATATACAACCTTAACTTTGTGAGGTTGATGGTTCCCCTCATAGGAATTGAAAGAGAATTCTAAGTGATATTGCTTTAGGAAAATAAGCTTGAGGCTTTCAGCAATGTTTTTAATGTCATGGTTCTCTTCAGTCTTAGATACCTTGAGGACCCCACCCGTTCCTTGTCAGGCTTGGGTTTCAAAGGCGCACTTGACAATTCCCAAGTGCTTTCAAGGTTCTGAAACATGAAATTTCCTCCAGACAAGGAATCAAGAAAGTTTTTAGTGTCATTGTTGACACCACGGTAAAAGATTTCAATCAACCGGGATTGGGAAATGTCATGGTGTGGACATCTACATAGGAGTTCCTTAAATCTTTCCAAAGCTTCCCCTAGGGTTTCATTTGGGACCATGGGAAAACATATTGATTTTGCTGCAAATTTCATTGGTGAGGGAAGGGGGATAAAATTTCTCCAAAAATCTAGTTTGAAGTGCATCCCAAGTGGTGATGCGTTCATTTCCTTCCAAAGCATTATACCAACTGCTGGCTTGACTAGTAAGGGAGTACTTAAAGAGTCAAAGTTAGATGGTGTAACAAGATGTTGAGTATAGGTAGTTTTTGGGACTGAGAAGTCGTTAAGTTATTTTTGCCTCTCTTTCTCACAGAGGATTGCATCTTTGGCCACTTGTTCAACCAACAAGGCCTCTCGTAGGGTTTCTTGTTTATCCCTAAAAGACTTTCATTCGACTGCTTGTTCAGCCATAAAGGCCTCTCGTTGGCCTTCAAGGGCATGTACGACTATGTGATTTACTTCTTCCTGATCCATCCTAAGATAGTTTGTTTGGTTTCGACGGTGGAAGGTTTGCTATATCTCAGGGTCAAAAATTGGCAATGCCAAATTGGCCTTCGTCGGGCATTGCATGCACAGTTATAATGACAGATTTATAAGTGATTGTAGAAAAAATGTATTGCTAGAATGGAAACTCAACAGAATGAGGAGTAGCACATCCAGAATGTTACTCGGAAGGTGAAAAAAAAGTTTTGTTCAAAATTTAGGGGCTCAAAAAATAATCATTTGTCCCCGACAACAATGCCATTTTGATTTGTGTCATTATGCAATAAAAACTAGGTGGTTAATCCTAGAGTTTATCCTTTTTGACCTCAAAACAACCAGTTAAGGTGATTTATTAGTATAGAAAGGGTCTATCCACATACAACACTTATAAGATTGAATTTCTACCCAAATTCTTTTGAACTAAAAGATATAGAATGTGAATTCTAGAGTTTGATGGTTTGTTGATTACACTAGAGCAATAATTTAAAAAGTGCAAGGAAATAAAAGTTATACTAGGAATAATTAAGAAAAATTACACTAAGGACAAGAGAAAAAGAGCTATGGTTAGAACAAAACTTAAGAATTATCTAAGAGAAAGAAGTAAATTACTAGTAATGAAAGGAGGAAATTGAAAGCAAGAGATTAAAGAAACGGGTTGAATCATAGGAAAAATATATTGAGTCCTATGAATTTGACCACCATAGCCAATGTGAAAACCGGATCAAAGAAATCATACAACAAGCAAGATAGAAGAAGGCATGCAAAATATTTATAAATGAATCACAAAAGATGAACTCCTCATGAACCTATTAGTCCTGACGTTCATGGACTCCTAGTTCCATCATCGTAATAGGGATTTTTCCAAGGTTTCATCCAAATCCTCATGCGATTGGTTTGGTCATTCTAAATCTTGGGTTCCATTATTGCATCCGCCAAAATTAACATATAATAAAAATGAGAAATCACTTTGTTAAAATCAATAATTTTCCAAACAAAAAACCATCTATCTAATGAAATTGTATAAAATTTTGATATAAATTAAACATATCTAAGGGGCTAGTCCCCTTGCCTGGATAAGAACACTACTCAACGAGCCATGTAAATTAAAGGGAGAATGAAGGAAGAAAGAAGGGAAGACATAGAGTAGAAAGGAAAGAATTCAAGGACTCTGTCTAGTGACTTAAAATGGATGTCATTCTTAGTTCCTTGTTCTAAAAGAAGAACAAGAATAGAAATAAAGAAGAACTCTTAAGATCAAAACCAACCTTTATGAAAGAATAATGGATTACACATGTAAGAATTGAAAAGACTTATGTTGAAAGTAAATTGCGAATACAAAAAATTGGATCCTCTTCTTTGTAAAGTCCCCCCTCCTTTTATAGGGGAAGGAGGGGTGGAAACCCTGAAGGGCAGAGAGAAAAAAATGGAGATGGCAACTGCTGATTTTACTATCTGCGCGTTGCGAACCGGTCATCTGGCAAGCCCAACTAGTCAGTTGGCTAATGACATGGTGTGACTGTTTTGGCAGTGAGTCAAACCCTAACCCAAGGGGTGGTAGCGCCATTTTGAACCTTTCTTTGTCAGAAAGGAATCCTCATATCGAGCGTCTGGATGGGTGAGAGGTCCAGTTGGTGCCTCTATGCGCACAACTAAGGGTTGAAACTGTAACATGAGGTGACAACACCTTTATTGAATGTGGCTTGATCATGGAATACTTGAGACAGGTATCTGCGATTCGTGGGGCGATCGTTTGGCACACCTGAGATGAGTGTCTGCTGAGTGAAATGCTTGGTTGAACTTCTTGAGTGTTAGGCTAAAAGGTTGAGTTGAGGACCAAAATGGCAGTCTAGATCCAAAATATGGAGTTCTTCAGAGATGAACTGACCGTTTGGCACACCTAACCGATCGGTTCAGGTGTTTGAATGGTTGGGATTTTCTTATTGAAGGTAAATCTTACAAAAGTGAAGGAAAAAGATAAGCATTTACTCATTTAATAAAAAAGGGTAAATTTCAATTTGAAATAGGAAATTAATAAAATTGTAAATTCTAATAAATAGGCTACAAAAAATACGTAAAAGGAGAGATGAATATACCTTCACCAGAGACAACCAAATTTCTCTATGAATTTCTCTCTAAGAATCTTGGCACCCCTGGCTGCATGTTCTTTACTCATATTAACTATTATTAAGTGAGCATTTGCATCAACTTTCAAACAACTTTATTCCTTTAATGTCACATGATATTGGGTGAATGGGCATCTAACATTTTTGGGTGGATATCAGTTAGTGGGTTATGTGAATGGTTGGTTATACAAAATTAGATGTTGGGTTGTGTGATATGTAACGATGTGGAAATGGAAAGGTGAAGCGGTCCTTTTCTGATATTATTGAAATAATGAGGACTTTAAATGTTGTATGAGGAAGTATACAATTATTATTAGTACAATCATTTTGATAATTCAATTTATTTCTAATTCCACCCAAGCGTGAATCTATCATTTTAATTATGAAGTGAAGTATGAGAGCAACATGCTTAAATTATAATGTAGTATAATGCTGGTGTGTTTTTCCTATTTTAGTTAAGAGGTTATTCTCTTCAACTCTGACTGTTAGGGAAGCATTTATGACAGACCCTTTGGGAAAAACTCTAATGAGTGTCTAGAAAATAGCTCCAGAAGAATGTAAGTGGTGAGAAAAATAGCTTCTTAAATTTTGTTTGACTGTAATAGTGAAAGCCATAAAGGGGCATGCATATTGGGATAGAGGTGTACATTGCTCAAAAACTAGGAAAAACCATGATAGATATCAAATAAGGGAAATGATGGATTAGAAACCAGACCAGATAGACTAGGTTGAATATAAGACAAGATGGTTTGGATCAAGATAGATTCAATATATAATATTCACTACAACTTTATGTTATCTTGGACATTAAATAACTCTATTTTTTATCATTAGATACACTCTTTGATCTTTAACTCATTGAAGTTAGTGGTCCAAATATACTTTTAATACAAAAAAACTTATTTTGGACACCACATTAGTTCTGATTCACATATTGGTTGGTATGTGGTGCAGTGGTGAAATGTGTAGAGATAAGAAAGAACACCAACTACCAAAGCACCCTACTATGCCGACACTGACACTGAGGGCGCTATGCGTGTTGACCCATGTTGTGGTATAGCTAAAATGTTTAGTCATCCTCCTAGGATGTACATCCACAAGAGTGAAACTCAATGGAATTGACGGGAGACCGCACAAGCAGTGGAGCAGGTGGTTTAATTTGATGCAAACTGAAGAAACTTATCAGGGCTTGACATGTTGTGAATCCTCTTGAAAGAGATGGGTACCTTCAGGAGAAGACACATGTGGTGCATGGTTGTCGTCAGCTTGTATTGTAAGGTGTTGGGTTAGATTATCGACTGACATACAATTTTAAACAAGAGCCATATCCATTACAAATTCTTATCCCCATGCATGACAAGTTCTTCTTCTTGATGACACGATTGGTTTTTAGATTTACTTGAACATAGCATGTAAAAATAAGTGAAAGTGCTTGATACCACAAACTTGCTGATTATCACTGCCATGGTGTCTAATGAGATCCCAAAGTACTTTGTTTGAGATTAATCAATTATTGTCATTAATATCACGTCATATGTAAATTGAAGGAAGGAACATAAAACTACATGGGTACAAAGTATAACATAATTTAGGTATAGACATAGAAAAAATGAAGTGTATAAGCTATAGAATCACTTAAAGGGGTTGGGATGTTATTGCATCGTAAAACATGATGAGATGATTTTTCTCTGTTGATTTTGTTCATAATGGTCCATCATAAACACATTAGAGAACACAATTTATAATAAAATATAACACTATCATATATAATATCATTAAGAAAGAACAAGTATGATGATGATGGATATTATATATACATATAAATATGTATATATATACATATATATATATATATATATATATATATATATATATATGGTTAGTGCATTATAAATCTAACCTACTTTAGTTTGGATTAGGACAAGTTATGGATAAGAAAAAAAGGTGAACTGAAGATCGGATTGAATATACAACCATTTCAGTCCACTAGTCTAGATCAGTTATTGTACAACCCTAGGTTCATCTAGTAGTTGGGTACATTATTTTGGTTTATGTAGTTTGTTATAGTGAGTACAAGGAGTGCAAAGGGAGTAACAAATAAGAATCAAAATAGTAGAATTCAAGTGTAACATACCAAGTTTTGGCTATTCTAACTTTGGAAACCCTAAATCCTAGAACATGAGATTAGTATGCTTGATCTTTGGACTTGACCAAACAAGGTTAGCAATAGGCCCTTACATGACTTGGTTGTGCCCTAATAAACATATAATGCACAAATAATGAGTTCTTATACGGTCACGCAACAAGGTTGTATCTTGGGGATGGTCATATTTGGTCATCCACAGGCGTGCAACAAGGTGACCCCTTGGGTCCACTTATTTTCTCTCTTGTATTGCATCCACTTATCCATAAAATCAGGGACAAATGCAAGCTTTTTCTTCATGCTTGGTATCTTGATGATGGTAGTATCATTGGTGAGACTGAGGAGGTGGCCAAGGCACTGGATATCATTCAACAGGATGGACCAGATTTAGGTCTTCTTTTGAATATTCATAAAACCGAGCTTTTTTGGCCTACCGGTGTTGGTAGGGAGGATTTGTTTCCAACAGACATAGGGAGGCTATTCTAGGGGTGAAGCTTCTTGGTGGTGCTGTTAGTAGAGATAAAAGTTTTATCGAGGATTTGGCTATGAAGCGGGTTGTCAAAGATGTTGATTTGATACACCTCCTTCCTCAGTTATGTGATCCACAGAGTGAACTCCTTCTGCTTCGTTCTTGTATGGGTATCGCCAAACTCTTATTTGGTTTGCGGACTTGCCAGCCCACACACGTGAAGGAGGCAGCCTTGTGTTTTGACAGAGGGTTATGAGAGTCTATTGAGGACATTGTTGTTTGTGGAGGTCCGTTCTTTGGAGACCTCCAATGGAGAGTGGCTTCACTACCCATTCGTCTTGGAGGTTTGGGATTATATTCTGCAATTGAGGCTTCTTCATACACTTTTTTTGCATCTAGAGTCCAATCTTCGAAGCTTCAGGATCATATTTTGCGAGACAGCGATATTTATGGTATGGACACTGACTTTAATTGTGCCTTAGATCATCTTCGTATCATGCTTCCATCTTTCAACTTTAATTGTTTTTCTAATAAGGACACCGTCCCCACAAAAGCCCAAAATGCTTTGGCGAGTGCTCTTTTTGGAAAAATAATTGAGGACATGGAAGTTAAGTATGATATGACCGTTAGACAAGAGGCTGTTTTTGGATGTTTGCAAGGTGATCATGCTCAAGATTTTCTTCTTGATATCCCTATTGATGGGCTTGGTTTGCACATGTCCCCAGTGGAATACCATACGATACTCAAATATCGTCTCATGATTCCTCTTTTTCCTACTGATGAGATATGTCCAGTTTGTCAGAAGGCTTGTTTAGACACTTTCGGGGAACACGCTGTTCACTGTAGGGAGCTTCCTGGCTTCAAATATAGACATGACCTTGTTAGAGATGTTCTCTATGATGTTCTTAGACAAGCAAGAGTTGTTGCTAAAAACGAGGCCCCTGTTAACTTTTTAACAGATCCACAAGAAGGGAGATCGACACTTAGACCTGCAGATGTTCTGATTTTTGGATGGGCTGGAGGAAAACATGCATGTGTAGATCTAACTGGAGTTTCTCCACTTGTGGCATTATGGAGCGGTAATTTTACAGTTTGCTGCTCTTAAAGTTGCCTCAACAAAAGTTTCCAAACATGACAAAGCATGTACTGAAAATCAACATGTCTTTGTTCCTTTTGGGTTTGACACTTTTGGTTTCTTAGCACCAGACGTTGTTGCTCTTTTGGAGAGGGTTCAGAAAGTAATGAATAGTAATGTTATGTCCCCTAAGTGTATGAATTTAGTATTTCAAAGGATTGACTTTGCCATACAAAAAGGACTATATAGCGACGCAGCTTGTTGCCCGCCTGTCACCTACTGTAATGTAAATAACATCATAGATTCTTAATCCATTGAAAAATAATGAGTAATTCACATTCTTATACCCTAATGCATAGTTAATGACTAACCCTATTATATGCACTCTTGGAGAAATTAATGACACATTAAGTGACTTTAGGTCCACATATTGTAATACACTCATATGTATCCAATAACCTAACCTTGACTTGATATGTGAATGAGTATATCAAATATGACAATGATCAGTAATATACATATAATGACCTAATTATGAGTAATAAGGTTTGGATGTGTATAAATGTAAATAAATGATGAGGATGGCATATAATGTTCTTAATATGTGTAATGAGATAAGAAATAGACTTTTCAAGTAAATAGGAATAATTAATGTGCCATTATTTAAATTAAACATTAATAAATTTACTAAGAAATGTAATAAAAAAAACTTATTTTCATATCAGATAATCTAATATAATCCTAATTGTGATGATATGAGGGCATTATAACTCTAAATCCTAAGAGGATAATGTTGATATATGTTAATAAATAATGAGACAATTGACCTAAACCCTGATTTTACTAAAACTCATACTAGATAATCTTAAAACCTAATCTAATCCCAAAATCAGATTCTTTATGTCCTAATTAGTCTAGGTGTCAATTTTCAACTTATTTAGATAACCCTAGCTATCCTAATTTAATTAGGAAAGAAAAGAGACTAAATATAATTTAATTTGATGGATACTTGAGAATAATAGCTTCAATTTACTATGGTTCACAAGTATTTCTCTGTTATGCATTGATTTCTTACATCGGTCTAAAGTCTATGTGTCACACCCTTCTCTAGATTTTCCTCTTTTTGGGACAGACCCAGATCTGGGACCCATTGTTCATCCTCCTCCTCACCTGCTTCCCTCTCTATGTGGGACTCCATAGTTCCCTAATTCTTAGTTTCTTTCTTTGATGATCACACTCTCTTCTCCCCTCCTCTCCATCGTATTTGAACCCCTTTATGTTCCCAGAGTGAGTCTGCATCCAGAGACTCCCAACATCTATGAGTTTGAGCTCCAATAAAGTCTCCTCCAACTCAAGTTCATTGTTCCTCTATCTGACCTCTATTTCCCATAACAGTCGGGACTCCCAACTATTCAATGATTCCCCATCTATATAAATACATGACAAAACCTTCACTAAACCCCAACACACAATGTTTTCCATTGTTAGAGTTGGTTACTGGCCTCTCTCATCATTTGCCCCAACTCCAGTTGTATTCTCATGTGATATTAGTTGGGTTGGTGTTCTTTAGACTGTGATTGGACGGCGAGATTGAGTGTTTCACCTCCTCACATGCTAGTAAAATTTCTATCTCTTCCAATTTCACATCACATGTACTATCTCTGTCTTCCCTTTTTTGTCTATTGCTTTTGTGGTTTTGAGGAAGTCTTGAATTTTTGCTTTCTAGTCATATCTTCCCCTAGTTTAATTTCTTTTGAGTTCTTTTTCCTTTGAATTTGTGATCTCGAGGGCTGCATTCACTTTTGAGCCTATGTCTTTCTCCACAAGTTGGGGATTCAGGAGTTTCTCATATTGGAAACCATGGGGGTGTTCTGGGTTCCTTTTGTGATCACGCCCACATGCTGGCCATTGTCGATATTGCATTGATCTCATGATGATGAGTGCGGCCTACATTTCACTGGTATGGCTCTGAGGTGAAGATAAATTTCTAGAGTTTAGCAGGTCTGACATTCTGTTCTCACGTAAAGAGAACAATGAGGAAAGTTACATCTGAGTATTTTATGATTTTGCCCTCAATCAATTTTTATTTTGTCATGCCTTCCATTGGCATTTCTATCCTTTCATGATTCATTTAATATCTTGCCATAGGATGAATTTAAGCGGGTGTTTTACGTACCTGCCCTGTCACGTATCAAGATTTTGCTTTTTGGTCCCTCTGATTTGATTTTTCGATTCAAATTTTTGTAATTTTCTTTATCTTGCAAAACTCATAACTAGTACTCAGGTTATAAAACAATTAGTAAAAATATGTTTCAAAATTATAAAAATAAGATCTATCTAATGGTATAATAGGTTTGATAACTTAAATCCAATGTAATAAGAAGTCTATATTTCTAGGGTTTGTAACACAATCATTAATTAACTTTTTACATCGAACATGCTAGTAGTTGAAGAAATACCCTAATTGGATCTAGGATTGGACTTTGACTTTGGATAGACAATTTTGAGGTATGTTGCACCCTCTAAGTCTATATTGAGCAATTGTTAAATCTTCTCTCTCTTTTAACCTAATTTGAAGGATATAGGTGAAATCTTTCCTTTGGAGATTTATCTATATTCATTTGAGACTCTGATATTGAAATCATTTATATATTGACTCTTCTCAATTGATATTGCACTTTGGAATCTAAGATTTTTACTCTTGTTTATGCTATCTCTAATTGAACCCTAATTGTTGGAATCGTTGTATATTGTGCTAATGCATTGAAACCCTAATTTTCTCATGATGGATTGTTATGATCTGATGCTCCATTTTTAGTGGACAATCATAATTGAATTAATAGCATGATTAAACTTTACTTTCTCTACATTGCATGCTTGTTGATTCAGTAGTTAGATTATTATAACAATGATAAACATAAACATTAGCATATCAATAGTTAGACTATTATCCTCCGCTGCTACCCTTTTGGTATTTGATACATTTTATACTTGAATTATAGTATATCATCCTTTGTGAAAATTTATTCTCTAGTTTGGCATCGAATGGTTTTCTATTATTTCACATTGAGTAAGTGAGTGGCTCTAAAAAAGGTGAGTCACTCTCCTTTTGGGTCCCACTCCTTACAAGTATGGTATCTAAGTCGGTGTAGTCCATTGATCTGGCTATTCAAATACTATCTCTGTTAGGTCGTTTACCTTTTCCCATAGATTTTCTTATTATCATATCCCCTTGCCTTGTGTAGGCACACAAAGATGATTGGAGACAAGTCATCCATTGATAACCTAGATGGTTTTGAGACATCCCAGAACCCCAAGTTCGGTATAACGAGGATGGATTCTCCTTTCACTCATCCAACATCTCAAGCTCAGGTGACAACTAATGGTCAACATGTAGTGAACCAACCTACCCTCTTGTAATAAGCAACAAATAGCTCGAGTTTGAGCATCTCTCCTGAGCAAGAGTTGTCCTTCCTAAGACAATTGTTTCCACAACCCTAGTAGGGAAGGCTACCTAGGGTTCCACTCTAGAGGATCCTAAGGATACACTCTTGGAGAGTTTATGAAGATACATTCTACATATTTCAAACGTGAAAGTGAGCTCAACATGGTGGATAAGGCCAATAATAGAGTGCTTGACATGGAACATACTTTTCATGGTATGTCATACCCTGAGCATCAAAAGGTTCAATTTGCTACCTACATACTTGATGGACCTATGATGCACTGAATTTTATCCACTTTTCATAGGCTAGTTTTCCATGTATTTCATGCATGATTGCCCATTTTGATATCATTTATGCATTTTTTATCATTATTATTCTACAAAGTACTATTGCAATAAATATTAAGTATTTTTACCAATTATGCCTATTTCCATATTTTATTCGGACTTATGTTGGTTTTTTCACATTTTAGGTAATTGGAGCACTCATGAGGTAGCTCAATGCTACTGAACCTAGCCTCGATGGTACAAACTAAAGGCAAAAATCCAATAGGTTGATTGAAGAACTCAGTGCTATTGAGAAGAAACCTGGTGCTATACAATCAATGTTAGAGACACCAAATTGACAAGTTGGTGCTCCAAACTTGTGATCCAGAAATCAACAAGGATTGAGTTTATCAACGCATGCTACCGACCTGTGTGTCACTAGTATCGACATCAATGAACAAGAGAATCTTGGAATCACACAATAGAAACTCGGTGCTACCATCCTGCTACTCGGTAGTACTAACATGCAACAAGAGTTTCGAATCGGTTAGAGACTCGGTGCCTTCAACTTCCTGTCGGTGGTACTGACACATTACATTAAGTTCAAATTTCAGTTCCAGGTTTGGCAGTCAGGACTTAATTACGGCTGAAGTCCCACATATAACCTAAGGGGAGTTCGTCTAAAGGGAGATATCATGTTTTCCATCTATTGCAACCCAACATCGAGTCGGGAGAGGAGACTCCTAAGGATATGACCACTTCTTAGGAAATTCTAGCACTTCTAGAGAGTGGATTTGTAGTTGGAATGATGTAGATCAAGATGCTAGCTAGAAGGGATCATTCATATGGGTTTATCTAGGGGTTAGTTTAGTTTTCTCATATTTCCTACATTTTCTTCTTTCTTTCCATGGATATGACAATAGAAATCATGCGGGGCTAATCAACTTTATTCCTTGGGATCTCTGAGTAGCCCCATTTTGCATTATAATTGACTTCAATGAATTAATACATATAATTTTCAATCACATAATTCTATGATAGCTTAATGAATTGCATGTTCTGGATAACCACAATCAATTAGTTAGACTGTTAATTTCTTTATGAGATGGATTAAGGGTTAGATAAATCATAAAATTACATAGTTAATATTGTGCCTCACGAGAGGGCCTACAACTATGAAGGGAATAGCCAAGATATATCATTAACACACATATCTAACTCTTAAATCACTATGTGAGTAGGATACACATTAATATAGGTAGGGTATTGCGCTACATGAGTGGGTAATATTTTCCACAGGTCCCTTGGTCCAGGATTTAGGATAAATAGTTATTAATGAATTGGAGTGGATTGTAGTGTAAGCTGCGTTGAAACTGAATTCCTAAGGAATCCATCCAATTTGTGATCACAACCCACTTAAGGTAGTTTTGAATTATTGCAATTAGTTTAATCAACAATCAATCAGTTTTCATTATGTCTAGATGATCAAGTTGAAGTTAGTAGTAGTTTCTGGATTAATGTTTCCCTAAGATTGACATTCGGGCCTCATATGTCTATACCACTCGACATGTACATTTGTGTTTCACACACATGGTTTGAGCATGTCAAGTTTTTGGCATCGTTGTTTGAGAAAAAGTATCTCCAGAACTACAAGTGTTATAACTGACCACTGTAGGCCACACTATATATTTTCTTTTAATCATTTTTCAAATTCATTTTTCATTAAAATTTACTAGTATCCAATTCTCACATATTCATATTATTTTTTAGGTACTAATGTATGGTTCGTACTAGAACCACTGACTATGGAGAATGAATTCCACATCGTATAGACCTTGAAGAACTTCATTGCAAGCCTAGAGAGTATGATAATTTAGTGGAAAAACTTCTCCATACTCCACCACCACAAGCAGAGAAAGAAATGACATATAAAGAAGATCCTAATACAGAAAAGCAAGTTAGGGCAGAGATTGAAGAGAAGATATCTGGGAGAAGATTAAATCTTCATCGTCTACAACACATATAGGGCCAATTATAAAGCAGACAATTAACGTGGGTAGCTACAAAATAGATTTGGCTCTGGTGGCATTGATAAAATCTCAAGCATTCTATGGACATAGCATGGAGGACCCAATGGCTCACATTAACAATTTTCTAAAGAATATAGGATTGTAAGACAAGTTAATTGCACTACTATTATCACAATAGAGAGGAGAATCATCAAAATGCATGTTAAAGTCTTGGACATTTGCTTCATCCATAGGACCTGGGCACAAAAACTCTCGGATACAATGTACTCAACCTCAGTGGTTGATAATGACATGGTTCTCTATTTCTTGGAGAACCAAGACACCAAGCGTGGTCCTAGGAGTAATCAAGTGCCACTTGTGCACTTTCTATCAATCAATCAGCCTGTATAATTGACATCACTATAGGAAGTAAGAGTAAAGTCCCTTGACTTGGGATACCATAGTCTAAAATTTTGGGTTTTGGCTAATTACCTTAGAATCCTCTTCACAACTATAAGATGAGATTTCTTAGGATTTGATTGAAATCTAGCACACAAGCCAACAATAAACATTATGTCAGGTCTAGAGGAAGTTCAGTAAAGTAAACTTCCAATCATACCTCTATAGAGCTTCTCATCTACCTTATCACCTTCTTCATCTTTATCAAGTTTGGCAGTGTTTGACATGGGTTTGTCCATCGACTTAGTGTTCTCCATCCCAAAGCGCTTAAGTAGTTCACTTGTATACTTGCCTTGGTTGATGAAGTTCCCATCTTTTGTTTATTTGATTTGAAAGTTGAGGAAGAATGTGAGTTCACCCATCATACTCATTTCGAATTCACTCTGCATAAGATCACTAAATTCTTTGCAAATATCAAGGTTAGTTCCACCAAATATGATATCATCAACATATATTTGAATGATAAGAAAATTGTTAGAAGTGTGTTTTAGAAACAATGTAGAATCCACTTTGCCCATGATATAACCATGATTTAACAAAAAGTTCTTTAATTTCTCATAACAAGCCCTTGGTTCTTGTTTGAGTCCATAGAGAGCTTTTTGTAATAAATATACATGGTTAGGTGGACTATCATGTTCAAATCCTGGAGGTTGTGAAACATACACTTCCTCCTTAATTTTACCATTCAAAAATGCACTTTTAACATCCATTTGATGCAAAAGAAAGTTTTTATAACTAGATAAAGTAACATATGAATGGACTCAAGTCTAGATATATGTGCATATGTTTCATCAAAGTTAATACCTTCCTGTTGATTGTAGACTTGAGCCATTAACCTTAATTTGTTCCTTACCACTTTGCCGCTTTCATCTAGCTTGTTGTGGTAGGACCATTTGGCACCAATGATCTTTCTATCACTTGGTCTTGGCACAAGGGTCCAAACTTTGTTCTTTTCAAATTGTTCCAGCTCCTCTTACATAGCTAGGATCCATTCTTCATCCCCAAGAGCTTCCTTGACATCTTAGGCTCTAGTTGTGAGATGAAGACGATGTTGGCTTGTTCTTTGTTGAAAGTAGCCTGCGTCTTCACTCTTTCTAATGGATTACCTCAAATCAGCTCCTTTGGATGATTCTTTACAAACTGGGGAGTTGGATCCTTCTTTTCATCATCTTTGGCTTCTTCTTGAGCATCCATCTCGTTTCCCTTTTGGGTGATGTTGACTTCTTTAAGGATAGGAATTACTTCATCTACAACATCATCATTTGAAACAATATCTTTGAGAGTAGAGGGGTTAGTCTCAATAAACATTACATTAATATATTCTTCTACTTTAGTAAGATCAACATTATAAACTATATATGCCTTGCTAGTAGTGTTATAGCCAAGAAAGAAAGCCTTGTACGATTTTGGATCAAACTTGTCAAGAGAATCTTTCGTATTCAAAACAAAACAAGAACATTCAAAAACATGGAAGTACTCTATAGAAGGCTTCCTACCACACCATAACTCATAGGGGGTTTTCTTAAGCGAAGGATGAGCGAAAACACGGTTTTGCACAAAATAAGAGGTACTAACAGCTTTAGCCCAAAAATTCTTAGGAGTATCATACTCAAGAAGCATGGTCCTAGCCATCTCCTGTAGAGACCTATTCTTCCTCTCTACAACCCCATTTTGTTGAGGTGTTTGAGGTGAAGAAGAGTTGTGTGCATAAACCGATTCTTAACAAAAATGCTCAAAAAGATCATTTTCAAATTCTCCCCCATGGTCACTACGGATGGAAACAATCCGGAAAGAAGCTTCATTCTCAACTCATTTACAAAAACTCAAGAAAACATCAAACGTATCACTTTTTGAAACGAGAAAGAAGGTCCAAGTATATCTAGAGAAATCATCGACAATAACAAGGCTATACTTGGAACCACAAAGTGATTGCATTCTCATTGGTCCAAATAGATCAATATGAAGAAGCTCAAGAGCTCTCTTAATTCTAAGGACTCTTTTGGATTTGAAGGAGGGCTTGGTTTTCTTTCCTTATGTATAAGGTTGGCATTCCTCATCCTTTTCAAAATCCAATTTAGGAAGTCCCTTGACTGTGTCCTTTTTTCTCAACTTCTTTAATTGATGCATATTTACATGATGAAGTAGGCGGTGGAAAAGAGAAATATTATTCGAGTTGACCACTAGACATCTACCAACCACAAGCTTAATAGAGTTAAGAGCAATAACATAAAGATTACCACTTCTAGTTCCCGTATATAAAACTTGGTAGGTGAGGGAATCTAGAATCAAGCATTCAAAAGAAGTAAATAACACAAGGTAACCATTATCACAAAGTTGAATAGCACTTATTAAATTTTGATGTAGGCCATCCACAAAAAGAACATTCTTGATGCACAAGGATTCACCTACATCACCCTCACCTTTGACTTTACCTTTCTGGTTGTCCCCAAAGGTGATCAATCCACCTTTCTTCTTTGTGAAATTGTTGAAATGGCTTATGTCACCGGTCATGTGCTTTGTGCAATCACTACTAAAAATCCATCTATCTTTTTCCTACAAGAAAGGAGAATGTTGGTTCCCAACTCAAATTTTGGGATCCAGAGTTAGCTTGGGGACCCATTTCATCTTTGGGTTGGTCCCCTTAGGCTTGTAAGGACAATAAGTGGAATGATGATAATCACATTTGCAATAATAACAAACCATAGGATTATTAGTGCATGAAGAATCTCTTACAAAGAAAGAGATCTCCTTGCTCTTTTTCTAACCTTTGGTCTGACTCTTGCCCTTTGAGGCTCCCCCCACAAATCCCAAACCACTAGTACCATTTTGTTTAGTAGAATGGTCAAGGATTTCATTTAGGGAGTTCTTCCCTTTGAGGAATTTCTATAGGGATGCTCTCAATCTATGGTTATCATCATTTAAAGAAACAATAGTAGAAGATAAACTAGATATGTCATCCCTAGCATGCATAAGATCAGCCTCAAGACATAAATCTTTAGTAAGATAAGAATCTTTTTCAAGAGAGATGGAAGAAACATTAACACTAGGCAATAAAGGTCTAGAAGATAGATCATTTACTTGACTAAGCAGCCTAGAATTTTTATATTTTAGCATTTGAATATCTTTGTTATAGACATCTCTCTCTTCTCTATGAGCATCAATAAGCAACTTAAATTCAACATTTTCAGTTTTAAGCAATTCAAGTTCTTTTAGGCAATTTTAGTTTCCTTCCTTAAGATTCTCTATGTTCTTAAGGTAGATACCATTCTCAACTTCAACCAAATTGTATTGGAGTTCAAGATCAAGGTATTTCCCTTGTAAATTATCAATACTCTCAAGGTTAGTTTTCTCATTCAATTCTAAAATCTCAAGCTTAGCATAAAGATTATCAATAATGTCTAACGAGAAGAAGGTGAGATGCCCTAGCAACTTTGACAAGTTTGTAGAAGCTCACCGGAGTATAAGGGTAAGTACTCAATATCAAGTCTGAATTTTGTTAGTCCAAAGGTATCAGAAGATATGCTTCCTAAAGACATAGAGAAAGGTAAATGAAGACAGTTGATGAAAGTTGTATGCGCTTAATCATGTGCTCAGAAGGCATCCTCATGGTTTTTCCATTCACTATTGCTGACTAGAACTCCATGATGTACTCCATTTAAACTCTTACCTAACAAGATCGATGGTAATGTACAATGTAACGTCCCAGGATTTGAGACATCGGATAAAAAGATCTTATAAAGAATGATTGGACTACCCATGTCACCAAGGTGCACCTCCTTTTTCAAGAGCCCATCACTAAAGAACTCCATAGTTAAGCGTGCTTGGCTTGGAATAGTACTAGGATTGGTGACCAGTCGGGAAGTTTATCCTAGCTTGCACATGAGTGTGGATAAAGCATGCAGTTAAGTCTAGTGGTGGTCTGTGGGGCCAGTCGTCATTCCTGAAACTCTACTACAGCCTACGGCAGTGGGCCTAGGCATTACAAATGGTATTAGAGACAAAACCCCTCTAGTAGGTGGGGCCCACATGGGCATGTGGCATGCCAGTCTTGAGCCATGCGGTCCAGGCATATTGGAAAGGGTTGTCCATGGTTGACGTAGCCACCCTTGCGCTGATATTTCGTGATCGGGAGTTGGGTGTCCATGGGTCATTCTGGGTCTACACTGAAATGGGGAAGCATTATGAGGCCATATAGTTGAGCCTTGACAAGGATGTCAAGACTCTAAGTGGGGGAGATTGTAACATCCCAGGATTTGAGGTCTCAGATAAAAAGATCTTATATGGAATGATTGGACTACCCATGTCACCAAGGTGCTCCTCATTTTCCGGGATCCCATCACTAAAGAACTCCATAGTTAAGCATGCTCGGCTTGGAATAGTACTAGGATGGGTGACCAGTCAGGATGTTTATCCTGACTTGCGCGTGAGTGTGGATAAGGCACGCAGTTTAGGCTAGTGGTGGTCTGTGGGGCCAGTCGTCATTCCTGAAACTCTACTACAGCCTAGGGCAGTGGGCCTAGGTGTTACATACAATATGTGATGAATTGTTCCTGTTGTTGCATCGGTGAGAGATAAACATGGTGTGATGTTGTAACCTGTGAGCTTATTGTTGTACCTTGCATTGTCACTACTTTTAAATGTACTCATCCTTGGTTTTCTTTCAAACAGAAAAAAAGAAATTATTGACGTGAACGTCTCGTCCACCACCACCATCATTCTAAGATCATGGTACCCCCATTTAACTATGAGGATATAGTCAAGTTCAAGCTTAGGGGTGTTTGAACCATTTTATCTTTTAATCCTTTATTTTGTTCTTTACTTTGTTTTCATTTTTTTTATTTTGAAATTTAGGATCCACATCTATCTAGGTTCCATATGTCGTGTTAAGGAGATCAGATGCATAGGGGAATGGTTACTACGGTTTGATGTTGTTTCGAAGTCGGGGGGGTGGTGAGTGTAATGTCTGATGATTATGTACACTAGGTTATGCTTCACACCTGCGGTTTAATATAAGCAGGAGCTGTAATTTTATGATGATTTAGCCCACAAGAGGGGTGTGGGATGAATAAAAGTGACTCCTGGCTTAATTAAAAAAAAAGTGTGTGTCTCTACAATGGAAATCATAAGAAATTTTTTACAGATAATATCTTTTAAGGTTGATTTGCAAGTGTAAGGCAATATCAACTTGAGGAAGTGTATGGGTTAGTCATTTTGAGGAAACATAATATTAATGAGAATCTTAGTTTATCCAATAATTGTGGATGACGATGGGGTTTGAGCCCAAACTGACCAAACGAGTAACATGGCCTTAAATGTGACTTTCAGAATGAAACTCTAGGGTTACCTTGTACACAGGTTGATAGAGAGGGACATATCATAGTTTAAGACAGACATTGTCTCTTAATGATGTGATTCTACCTTCCTTTCATGAAATTTCATCCATCACCTTAAGATGATTAAGTAACCCAAATTGCTTCCTCCTGATTTCATTACATGGAATGATAGATGATATAATAGTTAGTCTTCTTATTACATTAGTTAGAAAAAATTAATATATTTTATTTTTAATATCAAGTAGTTTCATAACAAATTTCATGTAGATTGCTCTTTCTTTTCCATCATCCTTTATGTCATGTATCTATGGATCTTTTCCCTCAAATATAAAGCTAAAGGATACACATCCATACCCCTCTAAATGGAAAATAAGGAAGAGACAATGATATGTTGAAGAAAAGCCCAAGCATAATTCATAAACCATGCTAAAATAAGAGGGCATAATTAAATGGAGAGAGAAAAAAATCAAATAAAGAGGGAGAAAAGGATGCCTTGAACTTAATCTTATTTTTCTTCAAGGGGAAGTGAAGATAGCTACATGTGTGCATTCTTTTATTTAACTCTCATCAATCAGATGAGACCTTCAGTACTTGCATCATTCAATAAAAATATAGTAGGCATTAGGATCCATGCATTTATCTTTTCCTTCATGTTCGAGGTTCATCATATTTTGTTTGCATAAATGATTCAGATGTTGCTTGTGATTCTTTTCCACAACCTCCTACTTCATTTCACCTATTTCTCTTCATTACACTGATATTATCGATCCCCTCATTCACTCTTCTATGGGGAATTGCTTCCAATGTAGTTGATAGGTAAATAAGAGCAACGTAGTTTAGGGATTCACAAGATGGATTGAGTGAATACCCTATTGTCTATGATATTAACTGCTCTATTAATTGTGTTTCATTGATCTAAGTGTGGATGTCTTAAATGAAAATTTTTGGTCACTGTAGAATAGTTATTTGTTAAATGATCGGTAAGGGCCAGTTTGGGACCATCAGGTGGGGGTATTTGAGAAATATATTTCATGTTGTTTGTCCTCTTATTGACTTATCTCAAATAGATCCAAATTTAATGTTTCTCGAGGGCGAGCAACATTTAATCTTAGGGGATTTTGATGCATTAAATTATATCCACTTTTCATAGGCTAGTTTGCCATGTATTTCATGCATAATTTCTCACTAAATATCATTTATGCATTGTCTATCATTATTAGTCTGGGAAGTACTACTGCTTCAAATATTAAGTATTTTTACCAAATTATGCCAATTTTCTATATTGTATTTAGACTTATGTTGGTTTTTCCATATTTCATGTGATTAGAACACTCATAAGGTAGCTTGGTTCTACCTACCCCAGCGTTGGTGGTACCAACTTAAGGTAAAAATATAAAAGGTTGATTGAAGAAATCTCAATGATACTAAGAAGAAACTTGGTGCTATCGAATTAGTGTTCAAGATACTGAATTGACAAGTTGGTGCTACTGACTAATGATCTGGAAATCAACAATGAGTTTATCAACTCAGTGCTTTTGACCTGCGTGTCAGTAGTACTGACATTAATCAACAAGAGAATCTAGGAACCAAAAAACAACAACTTGGTGCTACTGACCTGCTCGTCGGTAGTACCTGCATACAACAAGGGGTTCGAGTCAGTCAGAGATTCACTGCCACTGACTTCATGTCAGTGTTATCGACTCATCAAGATCAATTCTGTTACGACCCCACCTCCCGATAACCCCCAATTAAGGGAGACTGAGAGGTCAAAGCCACACCCATAACTTCCGGATCAAAGGTTCGACAATTAACCAAGAATAATTATCAAATTTTAACAGACTAAATGGGAAAAATGTAAGAAAATAAACTTTTGCATACCTTTTTGAAAACTTGGATCTATAAACTTCTATCCACTTATAAGTTTTCTTCTAACTAATCCTCCTTGTATTTTACTTCATGTATTTCACAATATGACGATTTACTGTTTGTCCTTTTGGCTTGTACCTAAAATGCTGACAAACAAAACGTCGGTCAGCCGAAGCTGGTATGTGGGGGAAACAATAAACATGCAACTATGATAACAACGTAATCATTCAATTAATCATTTAACAACCAAGATTACGTTTTAAATATAACTCTGCGATCCATGAGTACCTTATCCTATGTGCTATCCCTGTAGTGGACCCAGATACTACCTTCCTTGTGGTAGATCCCCATTAAACCCCTCATGGTCCCACCTATAGGTGAACCAGTTTCTAGTGTTGAGTCACATGGCACTACTCATAAGTATCCCACTCCTTAACTCATGGCATGCTAATGGGTCTCATGGCACTACACTTGGTAGCCTAATTTCTAACCCACAATAACCTAGACCTTACTCTAGGTTACCCCTTTTTAGCCTTTACAAGACACAGAGGTGGACCCAGATCTAGCCAGTTATACATGTATATTCATAGTGATAGTCATAGTCACTCTATAGTTGCATGAAATAAAAACATCCAACAGTTATTTCAAGCCATGAGGGAAACGTCGATAAAATCCTTGGCAAACTAGTCGAGATAATCATAAGCGTAACCACATACCTGATTTGATGATTTCACAAGCATTAATCAAATCCAACCAAGAATGCAATCCAAGCAGGCAATTCAATAATCACATCATTCCTGAAAAGAATATGTACTTTATCAAGAATCTACTTTATTGACTTGGATTCACTTTCTAGGGTTTTATATCCATTTTAGGGTTTCATTTTGCAATTAGGGTTTCCCTTCATCTTTTACCATATTAAACCCTAATTTTATGCCATTACTCATAAACCCTAATTATCTCATCTATTCTTCAATATTAAGGTTATCTTAACAACATATAACTCTATTTTAATATTACAGACACATTAATCTTCAATTAATTTCATTAAGCTTCTTTTTCATTAAAGCTATTATTTTTATACTTTTTAATCCATGACAAGATCATTATGCACATCTATCATCAATTCAAAGTTCATTATAGTTTAATCACATATGAACTCAATTTGCCATAATTCTACCTTTTATTCATGAGAAAACCCTAATTACTATATTTAGGGTTTTTATCCATAATTAGGAACTTTAATTCTCTAAATAGATTAGAATTGTCATATAACAACATTTTTCAAATTAAATATGATCTTATCCTCTTTTACCCTAAATTAGGGTTTCTAAATGATTAATTATTCTCATATAGGGTAAAAACCCTAAATCATGCAATCTTACATCTAGTTCAGGTTCGAATCTAACATTTTCATTCAACAGGTTATTAATACTTAAATTAACCCATTAAGCATACTAGATTCAACCTTTAATCACAAAAAGGGTTTTTAACTTAACTTTAATGCCCTTTTCATCAACTTATTGTACATTTGCAATTAGGAACGAAATCAATCTTTAAATGTATTTTTATTGAATTCCTCTCGTTCTCCTGATCAAAATACATATATTATTTGTATTTATCCGAGCTACGGTCAATTAGATATGATTTTTGTAAGATATCACTTACTAGAGCCAATAGAGAGGCGCCATGTAGGCCTTTCCATGGAACGAATTCGGATGCTTGAAAAACATAACTGAATGTCGGTTTTGCCCCCGCCTAAGTGGCCATCTCTTTTACCCGCGGAGGGGTAAAACCATCCAAAGCCTCGAGCTCCTTCTTCCTCCTCTCGATGGCGCACGTTGCCGCCCTAGAAGGGTCTTGCGTGACTCTTCCTTCGCACCTGGTACCTCGATGACCTTCGGGGACAAGCCCCCCACCTTCGTCGTGCCCCCTCATCGGTGGGGCCACCTTGGGTTTGGTCACAATTGCCGGGAGTAGGCTCTGCAAGCCCGCGGTTCATAGCCTTGCTGCAGCCGTGCTACAGGTGTGCCACAGGTGTTCGGGTGAAGTCCGACGCTCCAAGACATTCACTAATCACCCACTGGTCATCGGGGTTCATCATGCCTTCTTCAATATGGCTCCACGTCTCTCCGTTGCTCCAGAGAACTCCCCACCCGTGGTTTAGGGTTAACACGGAAGGAAGAAGGAGAAGAGGTTACAGAATTGTGGGGTTCTCCTTCCCTTCGAACCAGAGCTCTACCCCTTATATAGGGGTGAGAAACGAAGCCCTAGGTAGGCTTATACACGACTCAAAGAGTCTCTTTCAAAAAGGATTCATATTCCTTCTAGGAGAAGTATTATTCTCTCTCCTCATTAACCTTTTATTAAGCTTTATTTCATGGATAATTGGAAAAATGAAAATCCTTTCTCTTATTATCATTTTTCTTGTATTTTAATCCATTAACCACGAAATTATATTTCCTTTTGTTGAATCAATACTTCTTTTTAACAATACCTCATAATCATTCATTATGCACCATATTATCTTCTTATTTGACTTTATTGGTATTTTCTCTTTCCTCTTTCTTTATTGGGACTCCTTGGATCCCAAGAAACTCTATGATTTTGAAATTCCTTTTCAATGATACTTATTACCCTTCTAGATGCATCTATATGCATTATTTTGCATTATCATGTTTATTTCTTGTTAAAATATCTCGTTTTGAGGATTTCTCTTTATTTCTCTTTTATGTTCCTCATTGGTATTCCTTTTATCATTAGGAATCCTTGGGATACGAAATTCCACCAAGGATAATTCAATTATACATCTTTTCACTTGTTTTCCACATTTTACCATTATTTTCAATTTCTTTCTTCACAAAGAAATATTTAATTGATCTTTTCTTTTCTTATTGCATTCTCTATGAAACTTTGGACTCCTCGGAACCCAAGGAACCCAAGAGGCACGAAATCCCTCTTTGGATTTGCCTTCTAGAGGTTTCCACCTTTTCTTTTCTCAAATATTCAATTATTCATTCACTAATTGAATTTTCTTGTTATTTGGGCCCAATAGCCAATAAAGCCCACAACAGAAACATCAAGGCTATTGTAAATAAAATCCATTTATTCCAAATACATTATATCATTATTCATTCAAATATCCTTAATATGATAAATTACATTTCTCACCAAATGAACCCAATAATTGGGGTTGTAACATCCTTCCCCTCTTATAGGAATTTTGTCCTCAAAATTCTATCAAGCAAACAAACAATTCAGGATCAGACTTTTCCATGTCCACCATTGGCCCCTATGTGGCTTTACCGTACTCATGGCACTTCCAAAGAACCTTTATTATCACATATTATTTTCTCTGAGTTCTTTCATCCTGGCGTCTATAACTGCACAGGTGACTTAGGCCATTTTAGACTCCCTAGGGCTCACAAGGTTCATTGCTCAGCACATGGTCGAGGTACCTCACATAGTGCTCTAAATTGGACACACGGAATTCCTTACTTTCTCATGAGGGGTAAGATCAAACTTAACCTTCTCCACCAAACCATGTCAAAAGAACCCATGCATCGGGGACTCAGCTCCCTTAGCTATATCTTAGAGGGGTCGGATTTTTATGTCACATATTCTCGCACAGTGAGCAGCATGTCAGTCTCCTTTGCATCTGCTCATGACTTTCATCATCTCTTGGCTCCTTTCAGCCATTGCACGATTAAAGAGACTTCATCTACACACACCGTGGTCCTTTTCTAACCATCACGTGGTCTTTTCACCAACATCACCTTACGGAATTGGTAACTGACACAACCTCCCTTACAGAGCTTCTTTAAATCCTGATACTGGCTATGGTGGTTATCTTCACATCTTTCAAGAACTGTCACTAGTTGTCACCCTGAACGGGCACACATTCTCTCATCATACCCATTAGTCTGGATCATACTAACCATTAGTTAGGGGTGATAAACTGTACTAACATCGAGTTCTTCATGTACCCACTTCCACCTTTTGGAAGGGAACCTTTAGGTCAAACACAAGAACCTTTGAACTCGCTTCATGGTGTAATTGAACCATCTCTCTCATGAGTAGTTCAACCAAATTTGTCTCTTGACAGAATTCTTTCTTTCTCATTTCATCTAGGTAAGGCGATCCACCATAACCCATATTGCATCTTAACCTTCCTTGGTCTAGGGAAGACTTATCACAACATCCATAGTGATGAACTCCCATTCCCTCTCAGGGACTCTTTTGTCCTCTATATCGATACACTGGGTTACATGGGTTCGTCCTTTACCTCCTGGCTTGCATGGCCACATGCCACAAGCAACTTCATCTTAGGCATCCAAAGTCCTACTATCACTTATTATCTTGGTGGTACGGTATAGGGTGATCTTAAAATCATAATCTCCTGTATGTCATAATTCCTCAAGATCGACACCTCAGAAACCCTAAACCACTCTAATCAGGGTTTCAACACCTTCCTTTCCAAAGAAGTACATCTGAGGTTTTGCAACCATCCTTTCATTGCATCCAGGACTACACTGGCTAACCAAACAACCATTAACTGATCTTGTTACATTGGTGTTAGCCAAACATATCTTCTTTTCCAAGCTTAGGGTTAGCCAAACAACCTCTTCTAGCCAAACTAGGCAGCTATATCTCAACCAGAGCATCCATTACTACTTCACATCCTTAGGTATTTGGTAACATTGAAGACATACACTTCCTTATATTTCACGTATCAACTCAAGCTCGAACTCTAAGTCTATCTCCATTAAGAACACTTTGAGCTCATCTTCTGGGTGATCAACCTCAACCTTGTATGACTCATATCTCATGATACAAACATCCTCATAAGGTGACTACCTCATTCCTCTTAGTGTTTGTAAACCATCTATGTATCATTCACTTTACCAGGGTATGTTATCTTCTCTATCCTCATAACTCGTAGCAACGTTCCAACTCACATCATCTTTTATCCTTAGTGTATGGCATGCGTACTGTCCTATCTCTCACTCCCATAACAAGAAGAAATAAGCATTTGGCGGTCGTCCAAATACAGAGTTCTTCCTGTTCCAAGAGTAGAGATGGTACATCCCACCTTGCCAGTACACCTTCAAATCTAAGTTGAAACATGTCGTTTATGCCTCTATATTACAATCATCTTCCATCAAAGTTACCTCCATGGAAAACTGGTTTCGAACCTACTTGGGTTTACACACAATCCTTGGTCATTTCCTCTAGGTCTATAGGGTGCTGACACTTTTGGGGTCACCCCTCTTCCCTCATGCATCCAGAGAGTGCCCTACTCATCTGCCCTTTGGGTCCCATGAGTTCGTGAAGGTGATCAATCTCCTAACCCATGGCCCTCGGACAGTGATAGCTGTTACCTCCCGACCCTATGGTCATGTGCAACTAGGGAATTAGGTAGCTCCTATTTCCATCGGTCTTATCCCTACCTGACCCTAGGATAGACTGAGGATTCTATTATAGTACATGTTCAACTTGGAACCTTTCCCTCATCATCTCTCTTTCTGCATTCAAGGGTTGACTTTCATCCTTTCATAGGGGTCATGGTGACCTGCCTACCTTGGTCAGGCCCCATACCGGTTACCTCCATGGTAACACATCCTCATGCACTTAGAGATGGATATCTATGGGTCTACAGGTTCATTCTCATACCATGTACTTCTTCACTTAGCTTCTCAAGATCCTATGAGACCTCTTTAGGTTAACTTAAACCAACAAAATTGGTATACACCCTACCAAAGGGTCCCTCTCCCAGGATGGGAGGAAACTTCACCTCTTGCTAACAAAGGTCACAAACGTCCTTATGTCTAGGGTTTACATCCATATGAGCATGCTTGACCCTAGAAAGCCATTAAGGCACAAGCAGACCACCTGCTAAACCATGCTAGGTCACACTTATTCTCGTCCTCGACATTGGGTCAAGATCATACTTTCCCGTGTCATCAACTTAATTCTGAGGGATTCATCAAACATACCTTTAAACTTAAGGGTGGTTTCCCTTTCCGTTATACATTAGGAGTTACTTGTCCATATCTATAGAAACTTAACTCTCATCATGAGCATTAGGTACACCACTTCCCCTCTTAGGCCTAGGAACCCTAGGTTCACTTTTGATGACCACTGCCTGCTCAACTTTTAAACCACGAGTCCAGCATATACAGGGTATGACATGCACTTCCTGTCATCCTTCTCCTTGATCAACACTTTAAAGTTGAGTCCTCCTCAAGGACGATCAACAAGGTACAAGGCCTCACAACCTGTTACTAAACCTCCCCAGGGTATACATAACTTCTTCTTCCTTTATCAGAAGGTGAACACTTATACCCTAGGCACAGAGGTACCAATAGACTCATCCTCTCTCTAGAGGTTGGTTCCTCTAAAGGCAACCAAGATAACATCATCCTCTAGGGATCATGCATGAGACAACTGCAACCATCCACTTAGGTCACATTATCCTTAACTCCCTACTTTTCTACATATCTTCGAGTCTAGGCTTTCAACCTTCTTGCATGAGTCTTGCTTTCTCTCTCTAGAGCTAACTCCACATACATCCTTACTACGAGAGGTCCTCTCTCCATGAAGGATCAAGCTCACAAGCATCCTCTACATGGGTGAAGCCTATGCTCAGACTTATGTTCGCTCACGGTTATTCATAGCCCCTTATGCTTATCACATAAGCTACCCAGCAAACTCTCCCATCCAGGGTTTCAAACTATTGCTCGCACCACTGATAAATTCTGGGTGCATATTATGCCATGCTCATATAAGCTCATGGGGTTCCCATAGGTTCTTCTATAACCTCATCAATGAAGGAGCTATCCTTCACTCTGCACTGCTCGACCCTTCCCAGGGTTGGGTCACCAGAGGTACTAGGTCATTCAACCTCTCATGGATCATACGTCATCTAAGGTATGTCCATCCAAACACCTGGTCTAACTCTTCATACCATCTCTCTCTCTAACCTTCACTTAGGGTTAGGGTTAACATCATCCTCAGAGGATGTGCTAGATCTCTACTTGTAATGGAGATCTCTATCTCCAAGACTAACTCTCTTTATTTATCCTTTGGATAAGAAGGTCCAACCTCAGGTCTCTGCTGAGGGCAAAGACAACTCATGTCTTACGACCTAAGCATGTATCCATTCTTTAGTTTACGCTTACTCTATTAAGCTTATGTCCATGACATCTTATTTACATGCTTTTCATTAATTTAGTGGAGGATTCCTTAGACCTTATTAACCTTACCCATACCTCAAGAGGGTGAGGGTAAGAGAGATAAAACCCTAATCCTTAAGGTCCTTAACAGAATTTGTGATGATAAGGGATGAATAAGATGATAAAGTCCTAAAGGTATCTTATTTCGATTCATACCCTAAGACTTTGGCTAGGCCGTCACACGGATCTGGGAGTCCTCGTATTCCGACTAGTGGTGCGGAGGAAAATATTGCCATCCCCCAGTCGTGATCCTTTTCTAGACACCTTCGTCTTTCAGATAATTCTCTAATAACTCCCTTGGGTTCTATGGAGTTTGTAAAATTTAATAATTATTAATGGTTAATTGAGGAACCTACGCTCTGATACCAAATGTTACGACCCCACCTCCTAATAACCCCAATTAATGGACACTGAGAGGTCAAAGTCGCACCCATAACTTCCGGATCAAAGGTTCGACAATTAACCAAGAATAATTATCAAATTTTAACAGAATAAACGGGAAAAATGTAAGAAAATAAACTTTTACATACCTTTTTGAAAACTTGGATCTCTAAACTTCTATCCACTTATGGGTTTTCTTCTAACTAATCCTCCTTGTATTTTACTTCATGTATTTCACAATATGACGATTTACTATTTGTCCTTTTGGCTTGTACCAAAAATGTCGACAAACAAAACGCCAGTCAGCCAAATCTGGTATGTGGGGGAAACAATAAACGTGCAACTATGATAACAACGTAATCATTCAATTAATCATTTAACAACCAATATTACATTTTAAATATAACTCCGCGATCCATGAGTACCTTATCCTCTGTGTTATCCCTGCAGTGGACCCAGATACTACCTGCCTTATGGTAGATTCCCATTAAACCCCTCATGGTCCCACCTATAGGTGAACCAGTTTCTAGGGTTGAGTCACATTGCACTACTCATAAGTAGCACACTCCTTAACTCATGGCATGCTAATGGGTCTCATGGCACTACACTTGGTAGCCCAATTTCTAACCCACGATAACCTAGACCTTACTCTAGGTTACCCCTTTTTAGCCTTTACAAGACACAGAGGTGGACCCAGATCTAGCCAGTTATACATGTATATTCATAGTGATAGTCATAGTCACTCTATAGTTGCATGAAATAAAAACATCCAACAGTTATTTCAAGCCATGAGGGAAACGTCGATAAAATCCTCGGAAAACTAGTCAGGATAATCATAAGCGTAACCACATACCTGATTTGATGATTTCACAAGCATTAATCAAATCCAACCAAGAATGCAATCCAAGTAGGCAATTCAATAATCACATAATTCCTGAAAAGAATATGTACTTTATCAAGAATCTACTTTATTGACTTGGATTCACTTTCTAGGGTTTTATATCCATTTTAGGGTTTCATTTTGCAATTAGGGTTTCCCTTCATTATTTACCATATTAAACCCTAATTTTATGCCATTACTCATAAACCCTAATTATCTCACCTATTCTTCTATATTAAGGTTATCTTAACAACATATAACTCTATTTTCATATTACAGACACATTAATCTTCAATTAATTTCATTAAGCTTCTTTTTCATTAAAGCTATTATTTTTATCCTTTTTAAGCCATGAAAAGATCATTATGCACATCTATCATCAATTCAAAGTTCATTATGGTTTAATCACATATGAACTCGATTTGCCATAATTCTACCTTTTATTCATGAGAAAACCCTAATTACTATATTTAGGGTTTTTATCCATAATTAGGAACTTTAATTCTCAAAATAGATTAGAACTGTCATATAACAACATTTTTCAAATTAAATATGATCTTATCCTCTTTTACCCTAAATTAGGGTTTCTAAATGCTTAATTATTCTCATATAGGGTAAAAACCCTAAATCATGCAATTTTACATCTAGTTCAGGTCGAATCTAACATTATCATTCAACAGGTTATTAATACTTAAATTAACCCATTAAGCATACTAGATTCAACCTTTAATCACAAAAAGGGTTTTTAACTTAACTTTAATGCCCTTTTCATAAACTTATTGTACATTTGCAATTAGGAACGGAATCAATCTTTAAATGTATTTTTATTGAATTCCTCTCATTCTCCCGATCAAAATACATATATTATTTGTATTTATCCGAGCTACGGTCTATTAGATATGATTTTTGTAAGATATCACTTACTAAAGCCAATAGAGAGTCGCCATGTAGGCCTTTCCATGCAACGAATTCTGATGCTTGAAAAACATAACTGAATGTCGGTTTTGCCCCCACCTAAGTGGCCAGCTCTTTTACCCGCAGAGGGGTAAAACCATCCAAAGCCCCGAGCTCCTTCTTCCTCCTCTCGACGGCGCACGTTGCCGCCCTAGAAGGGTCTTGCGCGGCTCTTCCTTCGCACCTGGTACCTCGACGACCTTCGGGGACAAGTCTTCCACCTTCGTCGTGCCTCCTCATAGGTGGGGCCACCTTGGGTTTGGTCACAACTGCCGGGAGTAGGCTCTGCAAGCCCGTGGTTCACAGCCTTGTTGCAGCCGTGCTGCAGGTGTGCCGCAGGTGTTCGGGTGAAGTCCGACGCTCCAAGACGTTCACTAATCACCCACTGGTCATTAGGGTTCATCATGCCTTCTTCGATATGGCTCCACGTCTCTCCGTTGCTCTAGAGAACTCCCCACCCGTGGTTTAGGGTTAACACAGAAGGAAGAAGGAGAAGAGGTTAGAGCAACGTGGGGTTCTCCTTCCCTTCGAACCAGAGCTCTACCCCTTATATAGGGGTGAGAAACGAAGCCCTAGGTAGGCTTATACACGACTCAAAGAGTCTCTTTCAAAGAGGATTCATATTCCTTCTAGGAGAAGTATTCTTCTCTCTCCTCATTAACCTTTTATTAAGCTTTATTTCATGGATAATTGGAAAAATGAAAATCTTTTCTCTTATTATCATTGTTCTTGCATTTTAATCCATTAACCACGAAATTATATTTCCTTTTGTTGAAACAATACTTCTTTTTAACAATACCTCATAATCACTCATTATGCATCATATTATCTTCTTATTTGACTTTATTGGTATTTTATATTTCCTCTTTCTTTATTGGGACTCCTTGGATCCCAAGAAACTCTATGATTTTGAAATTCCTTTTCAAGGATACTTATTACCCTTCTAGATGCATCTATATGCATTATTTTGCATTATCATGTTTATTTCTTGTTAAAATATCTCTTTTTGAGGATTTCTCTTTATTTCTCTTTTATTTTCCTCATTGGTATTCCTTTTATCATAAGGAATCCTTGGGATACGAAATTCCACCAAGGATAATTCAATTATACCTCTTTTCACTTGTTTTCCACATTTTACCATTATTTTCAATTTCTTTCTTCACAAAGAAATATTTAATTGATCTTTTCTTTTCTTATTGCATTCTCTATGAAACTTTGGACTCCTCGGAACCCAAGGAACCCAAGAGGAACGAAATCCCTCTTTGGATTTGCCTTCTAGAGGTTTCCACCTTTTCTTTTGTCAAATATTCAATTATTCATTCACTAATTGAATTTTCTTGTTATTTGGGCCCAATAGCCAATAAATCCCACAACACAAACATCAAGGCTATTGTAAGAAAAATCCATTTATTCCAAATACATTATATCATTATTTGTTCAAATATCCTTAATATGAGAAATTACATTTCTCACCAAATGAACCCAAAAATTGGGGTTGTAACATCCTTCCCCTCTTATAGGAATTTTGTCCTCAAAATTCTATCAAGCAAGCAAACAATTCAGGATAAGACTTTTCCATGTCCACCATTGGCCCCTATGTGGCTTTACCGTACTCATGGTGCTTCCAAAGAACCTTTATTATCACATATTCTTTTCTCTGAGTTCTTTCATCCTGGCGTCTATAACTGTACATGTGACTTAGGCCATTTTAACCTCCCTTGGGCTCACTAGGTTCATTGCTCAGCACATGGTCGGGGTACCTCACATAGTGCTCTAAATTGGACACATGGAACTCCTTACTTTATCATGAGGGGTAAGATCAAACTTAACCTTCTCCACAAAACCATGTCAAAAGAACCCATGCATCGAGGACTCAGCTCCCTTAACGATATCTTAGAGGGGTCGGAATTTTATGTCACATATTCTCCCACAGTGAACTGCATGTCAGTCTCCTTTGCATCTGCTCATGACTTTCATTGTCTCTAGGCTCCTTTCAGCCATTGCATGATTAAAACGACTTCATCTACACACACTGTGGTCCTTTTCTAAACATCACGTGGTCTTTTCACCAACATCACCTTACGGAAGTGGTAACTGACACAACCTCCCTTACAGAGCTTCTTTAAATCCCGATACTGGCTATGCTGGTTTTCTTCACATCTTTCAAGAACTGTCACTAGTTGTCACCCTGAGCGGGAACACATGCTCTCATCAGACCCTTTAGTCTAGATCATACTAACCATTAGTTAGGGGTGATAAACTGTACTAACATCGAGTTCTTCATGTACCTACTTACACCTTTTGGAAGGGAACCTTTAGGTCAAACACAAGAACCTTTGAACTCGCTTCATGGTGTAATTGAACCATCTCTCTCATTAGTAGTTCAACCAAATCTATCTCTTGAAAGAATTCTTTCTTTCTCATGTCATCTAGGTAAGGTGATCCACCATAACCCATATTGCATCTTAACCTTCCTTGGTCTAGGGAAGACTTATTACAACATCCATAGTGATGAACTCCCATTCCCTCTCAGGGACTCTTTTGTCCTCTATATCGATACACTGGGTTACATGGGTTCGTCCTTTACCTCCTGGCTTGCATGGACACATGCCACAACCAACTTCATCTTAGGCATCCAAAGTCCTATTATCACTTATTATCTTGGTGGTACAGTATAGGGTGATCTTAAAATCATAATCTTCTGTATGTCATAATTCCTCAAGATCGATACCTCAGAAACCCTAAACCACTCTAATCAGGGTTTCAACACCTTCCTTACCAAAGAAGTGCATCTGAGGATCTGCAACCATCCTTTCATTGCATCAAGGACTAGACTGGCTAACCAAACAACCATTAACTGATCTCGTTACATTGGTGTTAGCCAAACATATCTTCTTTTCCAAGCTTAGGGTTATCCAAACAACCTCTTCTAGCCAAACTAGGTAGCTATATCTCAACCAGAGCATCCATTACTACTTCACATCCTTAGGTATTAGGTAACATTCAAGACATACACTTCCTTATATTTCACTTATCAGCTCAAGCTCGAACTCTAAGTCTATCTCCTTCAAGAACACTTTGAGCTCATCTTCTGGGTGATCAACCTCAACCTCGTATGACTCATATCTCATGATACAAACATCCTCATAAGGTGACTACCTCATTCCTCTTAGTGTTTATAAACCATCTATGTATCATTCACTTTACCAGGGTATGTTATCTTCTTTGTCCTCATACCTCGTAGCAACGTTCCAACTCACATCATCTTTTATCCTTAGTGTATGGCATGCGTACTGTCCTATCTCTCACTCCCATAACAAGAAGAAATAAGCATTTGGCGGCCGTCCAAATACAGAGTTCTCCCTGTTCCAAGAGTAGAGATGGTACATCCCACCTTGCCAGTACACCTTCAAATCTAAGTTGAAACATGTCATTTATGCCTCTATATTACCTTCCATCAAAGTTACCTCCATGGAAAATTGGTTTCGAACCTACTTGGGTTTACACACAATCCTTGGTGATTTCCTCTAGGTCTATAGGGTGCTGACACTTTTGGGGTCACCCCTCTTCCCTCATGCATCCAGAGAGTGCCCTACTCATCTTCCCTTTGGGTCCCATGAGTTCGTGAAGGTGATCAATCTCCTAACCCATGGCCCTCAGACAATGATAGCTGTTACCTCCCGACCCTATGGTCATGTGCAACTAGGGAATTAGGTAACTCCTACTTCCATCAGTCTTATCCCTACCTGACCCTAGGATAGACTGAGGATTCTATTATAGTACATGTTCAACTTGGAACCTTTCCCTCATCATCTCTCTTTCTGCATTCAAGGGTTGACTTTCATCCTTTGATAGGGGTCATGGTGACCTGCCTACCTTGGTCAGGCCCCATATTGGTTACCTCCATGGTAACACATCCTCATGCACTTAGAGATGGATATCTATGGGTCTACAGGTTCATTCTCATACTATGTACTTCTTCACTTAGCTTCTCAAGATTCTATGAGACCTCTTTAGGTTAACTTAAACCAACAAAACTGGTATACACCCTACCAAAGGGTCCCTCTCCCAGGATGGGAGGAAACTTCACCTCTTGCTAACAAAGGTCACAAACGTCCTTATGTCTAGGGTTTACATCCATATGAGCATGCCTGACCCTAGAAAGCCATTAAGGCACAAGCAGACCACCTGCTAAACCATGCTAGGTCACAGTTATTCTCGTCCTCAACATTGGGTCAAGATCATACTTTCCCGTGTCATCAACTTAATTCTGAGGGATTCATCAAACATACCTTTAAACTGAAGGGGTGTTTCCCTTTCCTTTATACATGAGGAGTTCCTTGTCCACATCTATAGAAACTTAACTCTCATCATGAGCATTAGGTACACCACTTCCCCTCTTAGGCCTAGGAACCCTAGGTTCACTTTTGATGACCACTACCTGCTCAACTTTTAAACCACGAGTCCAGCATATACAGGGTATGACATGCACTTCCTGTCATCCTTCTCCTTGATCAACACTTTAAAGTTGATTCCTCCTCAAGGACGATCAACAAGGTACAAGGCCTCACAACCTATTACTAAACCTCCCCAGGGTATACAGAACTTCTTCTTTCTTTATCAGAAGGTGAACACTTATACCCTAGGCACATAGGTACCAGCGGACTCATCCTCTCTATAGAGGTTGGTTCCTCTAAAGGCAACAAAGATAACATCAGCCTCTAGGGATCATTCATGAGGCAACTACAACAATCCACTTAGGTCACATTATCCTCAACTCCCTACTTTTCTGCATATCTTCAAGTCTAGGCTTTCAACCTTCTTGCATGAGTCTTGCTTTCTCTCTCTAGAGCTAACTCCACATCCATCCTTACTACGAGAGGTCCTCTCTCCATGAAGGATCAAGCTCACAAGCATCCTCTACATGGGTGAAGCCTATGCTCGGACTTATGTTCGCTCACGGTTATTCATATCCCCTTATGCTTATCACATAAGCTACCCAGCAAACTCTCCCATCCAGGGTTTCAACCTATTGCTTGCACTACTGATACATTCTAGGTGCATATTATGCCATGCTCATATAAGCTCATGGGGTTCCCATAGGTTCTTCTGTAACCTCATCAATGAAGGAGCTATCCTTCACTCTCCACTGCTCGACCCTTCCCAGGGTTGGGTCGCCAGAGGTACTAGGTCATTCAACCTCTCATGGCTCATACGTCATCCAAGGTATGTCCATCCAAACACCTAGTCTAACTCTTCATACCATCTTTCTCTCTAACCTTCACTTAGGGTTAGGGTTAACATCATCCTCAGAGGATGTGCTAGGTCTCTACTTGTAATGGAGATCTCTATCTCTAAGAATAACTCTCTTTATTTATCCTTCGGATAAGAAGGTCCAACCTCAGGTCTCTACTGAGGGAAACGACAACTCATGTCTTATGACCTAAGCATGTATCTATTCTTTAGTTTATGCTTACTCTATTAAGCTTATGTCCATGAAATCTTATTTACATGCTTTTCATTAATTTAGTGGAGGATTCCTTAGACCTTATTAACCTTACCCATACCTCAAGAGGGTGAGGGGAAGAGAGAGAAAACCCTAATCATTAAGGTCCTTAATAGAATTTGTGATGAGAAGGGATGAATAAGATGAGAAAGTCCTAAAGGTATCTTATTTTGATTCATACCCTAAGACTTTGGCCAGGCAGTCACACGGATCCGGGAGTCCTCGTATTCCGACTAGCGGTGCGATGGAAAATATTGCCAGCCCCCGGTCATGATCTGTTTCTAGACACCTTCGTCTTTCAGATAATCCTCTAATAACTCCCTTGGGTTCTATGGAGTTTGTAAAATTTAATAATTATTAATGGTTAAGTGAGGAACCTATGCTCTGATACCAAATGTTACGACACCACCTCTCGATAACTCCCAATTAAGGGAGAACGAGAGGTCAAAGCCGCACCCATAACTTCCAGATCAAAGGTTCGACAATTAACCAAGAATAATTATCAAATTTTAATAGACTAAACGGGAAAAATGTAAGAAAATAAACTTTTGCATACCTTTTTGAAAACTTGGATCTCTAAACTTCTATCCACTTATGGGTTTTCTTCTAACTAATCCTACTTGTATTTTACTTCATGTATTTCATAATATGACGATTTACTATTTGTCCTTTTGGCTTGTACCTAAAATGCTGACAAACAAAATGTCAGTCAGCCGAAGCTGGTATGTGGGGGAAACAATAAACATGCAACTATGATAACAATGTAATAATTCAATTAATCATTTAACAACCAAGATTACGTTTTGAATATAACTCCACAATCCATGAGTACCTTGTCCTCTGTGCTATCCCTACAGTGGACCCGGATACTACCTTCCTTATGGTAGATCCCCATTAAACCCCTCATGGTCCCACCTATAGGTGAACCATTTTCTAGGGTTGAGTCACATGGCACTACTCATAAGTAGCCCACTCCTTAACTCATGGCATGCTAATGGGTCTCATGGCACTACACTTGGTAGCCCAATTTCTAACCCACGATAACCTAGACCTTACTCTAGGTTACCCCTTTTTAGCCTTTACAAGCCACAGAGGTGGACCCGGATCTAGCCAGTTATACATGTATATTCATAGTGATAGTCATAGTCACTCTATAGTTGCATGAAATAAAAACATCCAACGGTTATTTCAAACCATGAGGGAAACATCGATAAAATCCTCGGCAAACTAGTCGGGATAATCATAAGCATAACCTCATACCTGATTTGATGATTTCACAAGCATTAATCAAATCAAACCAAGAATGCAATCCAAGTAGGCAATTCAATAATCACATAATTCCTGAAAAGAATATGTACTTTATCAAGAATCTACTTTATTGACTTGGATTCACTTTCTAGGGTTTTTGTATCCATTTTAGGGTTTCATTTTGCAATTAGGGTTTCCCTTCATCTTTTGCCATATTAAACCCTAATTTTATGCCATTACTCATAAACCTTAATTATCTCATCTATTCTTCAATATTAAGGTTATCTTAACAACATATAACTCTATTTTCATATTACAGGCACATTAATCCTCAATTAATTTCATTAAGCTTCTTTTTCATTAAAGCTATTGTTTTTATCCTTTTTAATCCATGACAATATCATTATGCACATCTATCATCAATTCAAAGTTCATTATGTTTTAATCACATATGAAATCGATTTGCCATATTTCTACCTTTTATTCATGAGAAAACCCTAATTACTATATTTAGGGGTTTTATCCATAATTATGAACTTTAATGCTCGAAGTAGATTAGAACTGTCATATAAGAACATTTTTCAAATTAAATATGATCTTATCCTCTTTTACCCTAAATTAGGGTTTCTAAATTCTTAATTTTTCTCATATAGGGTAAAAACCCTAAATCATGCAATTTTACATCTAGATCAGGTTCGAATCTAACATTATCATTCAACAGGTTATTAATACTTAAATTAACCCATTAAGCATACTAGATTCAACCTTTAATCACAAAAATGGTTTTTAACTTAACTTTAATGCCCTTTTCATCAACTTATTGTACTTTTGGAATTAAGAACGGAATCAATCTTTAAAAGTATTTTTATTGAATTTCTCTCGTTCTCTCGATCAAAATACATATATTATTTGTATTTATCTGAGCTGCGGTCTATTAGATATGATTTTTGTAAGATATCATTTACTAGAGCCAATAGAGAGGCGCCACGTAGGCCTTTCCATGCAACGAACTCAGATGCTTGAAAAACATAACTGAATGTCAGTTTTGCCCCCGCCTAAGTGGCCATCTCTTTTACCCGTGGAGGGGTAAAACCATCCAAAGCCCCAAGCTCCTTCTTCCTCCTCTCGACGGCGTGTGTTGCCGCCCTAGCAGGGTCTTGCGTGGCTCTTCCATCGCACCTGGACCCTCAACAGCCTTCGGGGACAAGTCCCCCACCTTCGTTGTTCCCCCTCACAGGTGGGGTCTCCTTGGGTTTGCCTGCAATAGCCAGGAGTAGGCTCTGCAAGCCCTCGGTTCACAGCCTTGTTGTAGACGTGTTGTAGGTGTGCCGCAGGTGTTCAGGTGAAGTCTGACGCTCCAAGACGTTCACTGATCACCCACTGGTCATCAGGGTTCATCATGCCTTCTTCAATATGGCTCCACGTCTCTCCGTTGCTCCAGAGAACTCACCACCCATGGTTTAGGGTTAGCACTGAAGGAAGAAGGAGAAGAGGTTAGAGCAACGTGGGGTTATCCTTCCCTTCGAACCAGAGCTCTACCCCTTATATAGGGGTGAGAAACGAAGCCCTAGGTAGGCTTATACACGACTCAAAGAGTCTCCTTTAAAAAGGATTCATATTCCTTCTAGGAGAAATATTATTCTCTCTCCTCATTAACCTTTTATCAAGCTTTATTTCATGGATAATTGGTAAAACGAAAATCCTTTCTCTTATTATCATTGTTCTTGCATTTTAATCCATTAACCACGAAATTATATTTCCTTTTGTTGAAACAATACTTCTTTTTAACAATACCTCATAATCATTCATTATGCATCATATTATATTCTTATTTGACTTTATTGGTATTTTCTCTTTCCTCTTTCTTTATTGGGACTCCTTGGATCCCAAGAAACTCTATGATTTTGAAATTCCTTTTCAAAGATACTTATTACCCTTCTAGATGCATCTGTATGCATTATTTTGCATTATCATGTTTATTTCTTGTTAAAATATCTCTTTTTGAGGATTTCTCTTTATTTCTCTTTTATTTTCCTCATTGGTATTCCTTTTATCATTAGGAATCCTTGGGATACGAAATTCCACCAAGGATAATTCAATTATACCTCTTTTCACTTGTTTTCCACATTTTACCATTATTTTCAATTTATTTCTTCACAAAGAAATATTTAATTGATCTTTTCTTTTCTTATTGCATTCTCTATGAAACTTGGGACTCCTCAGAACCCAAGGAACCCAAGAGGCACGAAATCCCTCTTTGGATTTTCCTTCTAGAGGTTTCCACCTATTCTTTTCTCAAATATTCAATTATTCATTCACTAATTGAATTTTCTTGTTATTTGGGCCCAATAGCCAATAAATCCCACAACACAAACATCAAGGCTATTATAAACAAAATCCATTTATTCCAAATACATTATATCATTATTTGTTCAAATATCCTTAATATGAGAAATTACATTTCTCACCAAATGAACCCAAAAATTGGTGTTGTAACAAATTCAGATTTCAGATTATGCAAAATCTAAAGGTTAGGACGTAATGATGGCCAAAGTCCCACTAATGACCTAAGGGGAGTTCGGCGAAAGGGAGATATCACAGTTTTAGTCTATCACAACCAATCATAGAGCCAGCACAAGAAATGATGAAGGAGACAACCATGTCTTAGGTGATTCAGGTAGTTCCAGAGAGTGGAATTGTAGTCTGAATGTTGTAGATCATCATGCTAGCCAGAAGGGACCATCCATATGGGTTTCTCCAGGGGTTACATTAGTTTTCCAATGTTTCTCACATTTTTTTCTATGGATATGACTATAGAAATTATTTGAGACCAATCCCCTTTGTTCCTTAGGACCCGTGAATAGCCCAGTTTTGCATTGTAAATGAGCTCAATGAACTAATATAAATATTTTCCTATTTTCGACATAATTCTATGATATCTTAAAGAATTGTATGTTCTTGATCACAACAATCAATTAGTTAGACCTTTAATTTCTTGATGAGAGGGATTAAGGTTGGATAAATCATGGAATTACATAGTTCATACCGCGCCTCATGAGGGGGCCTACAACTGTGAAGGAAATAGCTGAAAGATATTGTTAATGAACCTATCTAACTTTCAAATCGCTACTTGAGTAGGATTTGCTTTAGTCTAGGTAGGGTATTACGTTGTGTGAGCGGGTAATATTTGCCACATGTCCCTTGGTCCACAACTTAGGATAAATAGTTATTACTAAATTGGAGTAGATTGTAGTGTAAGCTGTGGTGAAATTGAATTCCTAAGGAATCCATATAATTTGTGATCACAACCCACTTAAGCTAATGTTCAATTATTGCAATTAGTTTAATCAACAATCAATCACTTTTTTACTAGTTCTAGCTAATCAAGTTACAATTAGTAGTGGTTTATGAATAAACGTTACCCTAAATTCAACATTTGAGCCTTATAGGCCTATACTACTTGACATGTAGCCTTGTGTTTTGCACACATAGTTTGAGCATTTAATTTGCTCTCAATTGGTGAAACAATGTTGCAAGGACCCAAGATGTCTCCTCTATGTCTTGGATGCAATTATTGATGATATTTCATGAGAAGTGTGTCTTATCTATATCACTAGGAAAGTAGGAAACAGAGTTTTACAACTTGAAGAAGCACTCTATGTCTGTGGTGGAGTATGTTCAAAAGCTCACCTTATTAGAAAGGTAGGACAAGTTGGTTGAAGGGAGGCGTGCTAATATGTTCCTTGAAGGACTCAACTTCAACATAGGTTGTGCCCTAGTGCTCCAACTTCCACTAACTTTTCAAAAAACGGTGGAGAAAGATATGGTGATTGAGGCTTACTCTAGTTATCAACATTATGATCATAATAAGAAGAGAAAGTTCTCTGGTGAAGAACAAAAGAGGGACATGTGTTCCAAGTGTCATGGACATCATTTTCCTAGGAAGTGTTCCTCTATAAGAAATCCTACTTCTTCAAATCAGAAAGCCAGGTTATATGTCATCATTGTGGGGAACCTGGGCATATGAGACCTAGATTCCCTAAGCTTCATGAAGGGCATGTACCAGCTCAACAACAACAATCTCAAGCTCCTCCAAGAAACATGGCCTCAACAATAATGGAGGAAGGCATGCTGAGTAGCATGCAATACATGTCTTTGCTTTAGATGGACGTTGTGACGACCGTCTCGCGAAAACAAGATTAGCTAATGCGGAAGCGTTCATCAAGTAGCGGATTAGCAAAAATCACTAAAAATTAAAACTTTTTGCAAAGAGATCCACACATAGGAAATCTTTTCCAACAAATGCCATTGTATATCATATACATTCTATTTCAAACGTACATATCCTGTACCATCTTTTTCCAGAGACTACATCATCAGCTGCCTTATAAACATATATGCAGGAAGCATACAAATCTCGAGGCATCAAGCCAAAACCTCAGACTGATATATCAAAAACACTGACTAAAAACTCCGAGGACCTCAGAGTACAGAGACGACACATAGGACTACTATCTATATGACTAGACAGACAATATCTCCACCTGAGATCTTATTGCTGTCCCTGTTGTTGCTGTTGCTGCTGCTCTTTCCCTGTTCTAGGGTTTCTGCTCTGCCTTTCATGCATACCTAAAAATGTTTTCCACGGGGGTGAGACAATTGTAAATTGCCCCAGCGAGAGATATAACTCTCCGCCAAAAACATTATTATAGAAGATTATGAAATTAAACTGAGCAGGGGTTATTTTTGCATTAATAGGCAGAATTATTCTTCATAGACAGAATAAGAAATTCTCCATTTCCAATAAGAGCATTGCATCTACCCATGGTAGAATCATAGTTCATCCATCTACTTGTAATGAATACAACAGATATGAATAATCATCAATGAACTATAGATATATAACAGGAATGTAACATCAGTCAAGTTCTCTAGCATAACTTACTAACACAAATGTTACAAGTAAACATGCTACTTGTTACCCAAGCATCACACATGGCTCACAAGGCCATTCATATCTTGTCACCTCTCACTAGGCAACAACTTATTCACATGGCTCACAAGGCCATTCACATCTTGTCACCTCTCACTAGGCAACAACTTATTCACATGGCTCACAAGGCCCTTCACATCTTGTTACCTCTCACTAGGCAACAACTTATTCACATGGCTCACAAGGCCATTCACATCTTGTCACCTCTCATTAGGCAACAACTTATTCACATGGCTCACAAGGCCATTCACATCTTGTCACCTCTCACTAGGCAACAACATATTCACATGGCTCACAAGGCCATTCACATCTTGTCACCTCTCACTAGGCAACAACTTATTCACATGGCTCACAAGGCCATTCACATCTTGTCACCTCTCACTAGGCAACAACTTATTCACATGGTTCATAAAATCCATACACATTGTTACTTTTATAAAGCAACAACGACATCAACGCACAAAAAGCCAATCAACATTTATTATATAAATGTCACAGCCCAAACTTGGCTATATTCATCATCTCATCATACCTGCATGGTTATTAGGCATGATAACAGTCATACAAGATATTCATCACATCATGTGATACAATAGTAACACAATCATTCCTTAACCAGGAATTAGGGTTCACTATCAAACATGGTTTATCATTCCCTTTTCCCCAAATTAGGGTTAGGGTTCCCCATTTCTCATTAATTCAGACCCTCTTGAGTTAACCAACTTTATCTTGTATTAAGGTATTTGCCCTCTTAATACATTCCATCACAGAATACTCACCCTTAGCATATAATGCATAGGCCACACATTAGAATTGTCCAACTATCTCACGTGATATGGACTTATCTTAGTTTAAGGCATAACTTTATTATAAAGTTGCCTATAAACAATCACAATGATACACCCTCAACTAGGGTTTCACAAGGATACACCCTCAACCAGGGTTCACAATGATACACCCTCCACTAGGATTTCACAAGGTTACACCCTCAACTAGGGTTCAAAATGATACACCCTCCACTAGGGTTTCACAAGGATACACCCTCAACCAGGGTTTATAAGGATACACCCTCAACTAGGGTTTCACAAGGATACACCCTCAACCAGGGTTCATAAGGATACACCCTCAACTAGGGTTTCACAAGGATACACCCTCAACCAGGGTTCATAAGGATACACCCTCAACTAGGGTTTACTAATCATATATTGGATCCATGCATTTGTTATGAATTATTGATTAGTACCATTAAGGGTATCTCTCACCTAATTACATTAGGTTTCCAAAAAGGTTTGATCAATTGGATCTTCAATGACATGAGGTATCCAATTGAATTGGGTTTTCAATGTTGATTCCTTCAATCATTGAATTCATGGAACCAATCATCAATTGGACCTATACTCATACTTCAATTGAGTTTAATAGGTCAACCTTAAACTGATTTTACCCTCAATTGACCCTCAATTGATCATCAATTAGGGTTTGATTCAATTGAATTAGGGTTTGGAATCGAAGATCCAACAACACTCATCAATGCAAGATTGGTTACTTTGAAACTATTGAACCATTATCCAAATTGGGTATGACCTGACCCCAAACGGTCTTGAGGTCGTTTGGATGACCTCCAAACGGTCTTGAGACCGTTTGCCCATCATATCACTCAAATCCAAGCCATCCAATTAAGGTTTGGATCATTGGATTGATCACCAAATCAGCATTGCATTGTATAACAGCTTGGTACCTTTAGACCTTCAAACACCTAACCATACTCAACCCTAGACCTCCAAACGGTCTTGGGTGACCACCAAACGGTCTTGAGACCGTTTGGCCCATCCAACCTTTGGATTCTAGTGAAAAATCATCATGGATTGGTCTATCGCGTTGATCAACAAAGCAGCACTACATTGCAATATGATTAGTACCTTTGGACCTTCAATTGGTCAACTATACTTGACCCCAGACCTCCAAACGGTCTTGGGGTGACCCCCAAACGGTCTTGAGACCGTTTGGGTGATCCCCAAATGGTCTTGAAACCGTTTGGGCTAATCAACCCAAAATCTCAACTTAACTCATTGGAATTTCAGCACTGTTTTCAATTAGGGTTTGCCTAATTGAATAGCCTTCAACTCATGATTCCTTGGGAGTTAATCCCTCAAATTCGGTGAGTCATTATACCACATCATTAGGAACAGTAATACCAAACGGTCAACGCACTCAAATGGTCTTGAGACCGTTTTCCCAAAAAGTTCAATTAAATCAGGTTGAAAATCAGCACATAATTCAATTCGATTGCCTAATTGATTGGCCTTCAACTCTCGATTCCTTTGGAGTTAATCCCTAAAATTTGGAGGGTTATCATCCTACATAATTAGGAACAAAATTCCCAAACGGTAAACGCTTGATCAACCATCTCAAATGGTCTTGAAACCGTTTTCTCCCAAACGGTTTCAAACCGTTTGCCATTAAACGGTTTGCTGAAACCGCATAGCCAATCAAATTAAAACGATTTGGAGTAGCTATCAAAACGGTTTTGCTTGGTAATTTTCTTTGGATAAGAATATAGGATGATGTCATCATCCCCTTCCTTCGAACAACCAAGAACAGCAACCGTTCTTGATGGAAAATGCAGCAAAGAAACAAGTGTGTATCAAATTGAAGAAATCAATCAACAAAGCATAGAGAATTGATGCAATAGCAATGTTTAAGGGTTTGAGTTATAAAACCCGCCTCCAATTGAGCTCCAAAGCTCCAATCTCACGCCATTAATGGTGGATGAATCTCTAGAAACTCCCCCTAGGCTTGTCCTCAAGCTTTTGATTGCAAAAGTTGGCTAGGGTTGAAGAGGAGATCGAAATAAGAAGGAATCCATAATTTATTTTCAATTTCCACCATGAAATCAAGGAGAACGAAGGTCAAGGGCTTACCCACAGGTTGGGGACGTGCTCCCTACTCCTCCCTAGCTCCTTGGTCGGTTTTGCAAGCAAGGGGAAGAAGAAAATCCGAAAAAGGCCTTGGTTTGGGCTTGGAAACGACACTTTTATAAGGAAATTGATGAGAGAGAAAATGCCTTATTAAAATGCATTTAATTCCAAACATAGTACCACCTCTTCCTCCTTGGTTTTCTTGCATAAAAAGGCAACTCAAAACCACCGAACTCCCTTCCATTATCCATCGATTAAGGGAAAAGAAAATAAGCACCTTAATCCATTATAATATTAATATATCTTTTTGAGTGGAAATTCTTTTCCTTATAATAAGGTGAGTGGAATTTCACCTACTTATGATATTTTCGTTCCTTATCTTGTCAAAGGAACGTCCATCCTTATTCAAAATCAACCCAAAACATTTTGGTTGAAAGCCCTTTAATTAATACATTCATTTTTGCCCTAAATTGAATTAGGGTTTCACTTAAGATTAAATCTTGATTATTTTAATATCAAGATTCTCTCTCCTCCAACTTAATTCAAATGAGGAGTACCTCTCATTTGCTTTGCTATAAATGATGCCAAGAAACATTAGGGACCTTATTGAAGGGGTAATTTGCATATTGAACCCTAGGTTTTGGGTAAATTGCACTTTACACCAAAACTGGGTTTTAATGCACAACATTGTCCAACAAGCTCTATCTTGGTGTCCAGACTTGTAGAAACCTTACCACTACATCATATTCATTCTTATGATGTCACAACATCAGAGGAACATCTTATCATGCAACATTTGCAATATAACCCCTCCAATTTGGGCAATTTGCACTTTAGTCCAAAATAAGCAAACATTGCTTCAACATTGTCCAAACAGGACCAAAATTGAAACATAAGTTCCTCATGAGCCCTAATTACTTTTCCCAAGGTAATATTAAGAATCTAATCAACCTTATTAGGCAAAACCTCTAGGGTTAATTCATAACCCAGGTCAGGGATGTTACAAATTATAAACCCCTAACAAGGATTTCGTCCTCGAAATCCCAGGGAAAGGAGAGACATATTGTTCATTAATCATGCCCTCAAGTCTCCACATATCATCTTAATATCATGGAGATATCATGAACTTTGTGATTCCATACAAAGCTCCTTTCATTAATTCAACCTCATCAATGTTTATTGTTTATGCAAGGCATAAACCCCTAACATATGATGTTCATATCATTGAAAAGAAGAAGCATAAAAGAGCATACTTCTATCATCACCCAAGAATATTTACTAAAAGAGAAACATATATATCTAATAGAGATAATTCATTCTGCAATCCACTGAGTAAGTTTACTAAGTATCCACGGAGCAAGTTCATTAAGTATTCACGGAGCAAGTTCACTAGGTATTCACGGAGCAAGTTCACTAAGTATTCATGGAGTAAGTTCACTAAGTATTCACAAAGCAAGTTCACTAAGTATTCATGGAGCAAGTTCACTAAGTATTCACGGAGAAAGTTCACTAAGTATTCACGGAGTAAGTTCACTAAGTATTCACGGAGCAAGTTCACTAAGTATTCACGGAGCAAGTTCACTAAGTATTCACGAAGCAAGTTCACTAAGTATTCACGGAGCAAGTTCACTAAGTATTCACAGAGCAAGTTCACTAAGTATTCACGAAGCAAGTTCACTAAGTATTCACGAAGCAAGTTCACTAAGTATTCACGGAGCAAGTTCACTAAGTATTCACGGAGCAAGTTCACTAAGTATTCACGGAGCAAGTTCACTAAGTATTCACGAAGCAAGTTCACTAAGTATTCACGGAGCAAGTTCACTAAGTATTCACGAAGCAAGTTCACTAAGTATTCTTCACTAAGTATTCACGGAGCAAGTTCACTAAGTATTCACGAAGCAAGTTCACTAAGTATTCACAAAGCAAGTTCACTAAGTATTCACGGAGCAAGTTCACTAAGTATTCACGGAGCAAGTTCACTAAGTATTCACGAAGCAAGTTCACTAAGTATTCACGGAGCAAGTTCACTAAGTATTCACGGAGCAAGTTCACTAAGTATTCACGGAGCAAGTTCACTAAGTATTCACAGAGCAAGTTCACTAAGTATTCACGGAGCAAGTTCACTAAGTATTCACGAAGCAAGTTCACTAAGTATTCACGGAGCAAGTTCACTAAGTATTCACGGAGCAAGTTCACTAAGTATTCACGAAGCAAGTTCTCTAAGTATTCACAAAGCAAGTTCACTAAGTATTCATGGAGCAAGTTCACTAAGTATTCACGAAGCAAGTTCACTAAGTATTCACAGAGCAAGTTCACTAAGTATTCACGGAGCAAGTTCACTATGTATTCACGGAGCAAGTTCACTTAAGTATTCACGAAGCAAGTTCACTAAGTTTTTTTTTTGAAAATATTTCACTTAGCTCTTCCTATTTAATTTCATTATACTCTCTGGATTGTTTCAGAATGACTACTTGATCATAGTAATAAAAAAGATAACAATCTAAGAGTTTCATACTTGCCTTATCTACAATAATCATATACCTGGACAGGGTATACAAGTATTGAGATTAGGTAGTATGCACTTTATTTACTATCATATTCCCCACTTTTCATACCATTATACACACAGGATTTTCCATCTCTAGATTTTCTTCAGGCATAATTTCTATATCTCTCTCTTGCCTGCTCCCATGCACCTTTTCCTAGTGCAACATTGCTTCTTCCTGCAGCAACCTCCTCATGTGACCCAGTCATCTTTAAGTTCTTCTTCTCTTATACGAGCAGAAGGCACTTTCAGATACACTGGATGACACCAGAACAGACTCTACTACCTTAGTCCTATGTCTCTGTAGACTCAGCGAACCTAGAGCTCTGATACCACTAAATTATGACGACCGTCTCGTGAAAACAAGATTAGCTAATGCGGACGCGTTCATCAAGCAGCGGATTAGTAAAAATCACTAAAAATTAAAACTTTTTGCAAAGAGATCCACACATAGGAAATATTTTCCAACAAATGCCATTGTATATCATATACATTCTATTTCAAACGTACATATCCTGTACCATCTTTTTCCAGAGACTACATCATTAGCTGCCTTATAAACATATTTGCAGGCAGCATACAAATCTCAAGGCATCAAGCCAAAACCTCAGACTGATATATCAAAAACACTGACTAAAAACTCCGAGGACCTGAGAGTACAGAGACGACACATAGGACTACTATCTATATGACTAGACAGACAATATCTCCACCTGAGATCTTATTTTGTCCCTGCTGTTGCTGTTGTTGTTGCTGCTGCTCTTTCCCTGTTCAAGGGTTTCTGCTTTGCCTTTCATGCATACCTAAAAATGTTTTCCACGGGGGTGAGACAATTGTAAATTGCCCCAGCGAGAGATATAACTCTCCACCAAAAACATTATTATAGAAGATTATGAAATTAAACTGAGCAGGGGTTATTTTTGCATTAATAGGCAGAATTATTCTTCATAGACAGAATAAGAAATTCTCCATTTTCAATAAGAGCATTGCATCTACCCATGGTAGAATCATAGTTCATCCATCTACTTGTAATGAATACAACAGATATGAATAATCATCAATGAACTATAGATATATAACAGGAATGTAACATCAGTCAAGTTCTCTAGCATAACTTACTAACACAAATGTTACAAGTAAACATGATACTTGTTACCCAAGCATCACACATGGCTCACAAGGCCATTCATATCTTGTCACCTCTCACTAGGCAACAACTTATTCACATGGCTCACAAGGCCATTCACATCTTGTCACCTCTCACTAGGCAACAACTTATTCACATGGCTCACAAGGCCCTTCACATCTTGTTACCTCTCACTAGGCAACAACTTATTCACATGGCTCACAAGGCCATTCACATCTTGTCACCTCTCACTAGGCAACAACTTATTCACATGGCTCACAAGGACATTCACATCTTGTCACCTCTCACTAGGCAACAACTTATTCACATGGCTCATAAGGCCATTCACATCTTGTCACCTCTCACTAGGCAACAACTTATTCACATGGCTCACAAGGCCATTCACATCTTGTCACCTCTCACTAGGCAACAACTTATTCACATGGTTCATAAAATCCATACACATTGTTACTTTTATAAAGCAACAACAACATCAACGCACAAAAAGCCAATCAACATTTATTATATAAATGTCACAGCCTAAACTTGGCTATATTCATCATCTCATCATACCTGCATGGTTATTAGGCATGATAACAGTCATACAAGATATTCATCACATCATGTGATACAATAGTAACACCATCATTCCTTAACCAGGAATTAGGGTTCACTATCAAACATGGTTTATCATTCCCTTTTCCCCAAATTAGGGTTAGGGTTCCCCATTTCTCATTAATTCAGACCCTCTTGAGTTAACCAACTTTATCTTGTATTAAGGTATTTGCCCTCTTAATACATTCCATCACAGAATACTCACCCTTGGCATATAATGCATAGGCCACACATTAGAATTGTCCAACTATCTCACGTGATATGGACTTATCTTAGTTTAAGGCATAACTTTATTATAAAGTTGCCTATAAACAATCGCAATGATATACCCTCAACTAGGGTTTCACAAGGATACACCCTCAACCAGGGTTCACAATGATACACCCTCCACTAGGATTTCACAAGGTTACACCCTCAACCAGGGTTCACAATGATACACCCCCACTAGGATTTCACAAGGATACACCCTCAACCAGGGTTTATAAGGATACACCCTCAACTAGGGTTTCATAAGGATACACCCTCAACCAGGGTTCATAAGGATACACCCTCAACTAGGGTTTCACAAGGATACACCCTCAACCAGGGTTCATAAGGATACACCCTCAACTAGGGTTTACTAATTATATATTGGATCCATGCATTTGTTATGCATTATTTATTAGTACCATTAAGGGTATCTCTCACCTAATTACATTAGGTTTCCAAAAAGGTTTGATCAATTGGACCTTCAATGACATGAGGTATCCAATTGAATTGGGTTTTCAATGTTGATTCCTTCAATCATTGAATTCATGGAACCAATCATCAATTGGACCTATACTCATACTTCAATTGAGTTTAATAGGTCAACCTTAAACTGATTTGACCCTCAATTGACCCTCAATTGATCATCAATTAGGGTTTGATTCAATTGAATTAGGGTTTGGAATCGAAGATCCAACAACACTCATCAATGCAAGATTGGTTACTTTGAAACTATTGAACCATTATCCAAATTGGGTATGACCTGACCCCAAACGGTCTTGAGGTCGTTTGGATGACCTCCAAACGGTCTTGAGACCGTTTGCCCATCATATCACTCAAATCCAAGCCATCCAATTAAGGTTTGGATCATTGGATTGATCACCAAATCAGCATTGCATTGTATAACAGCTTGGTACCTTTAGACCTTCAAACACCTAACCATACTCAACCCTAGACCTCCAAACGGTCTTGGGTGACCACCAAACGGTCTTGAGACCGTTTGGCCCATCCAACCTTTGGATTCTAGTGAAAAATCATCATGGATTGGTCTATCGAGTTGATCAACAAAGCAAAACTACATTGCAATATGATTAGTACCTTTGGACCTTCAATTGGTCAACTACACTTGACCCCAGACCTCCAAACGGTCTTGAGACCGTTTGGGTGATCCCCAAACGGTCTTGAAACCGTTTGGGCTAATCAACCCAAAATCTCAACTTAACTCATTGGAATTTCAGCACTGTTTTCAATTAGGGTTTGCCTAATTGAATAGCCTTCAACTCATGATTCCTTGGGAGTTAATCCCTCAAATTCGGTGAGTCATTAGACCACATCATTAGGAACAGTAATACCAAACGGTCAACGCTTGGTCAACACACTCAAACGGTCTTGAGACCATTTTCCCAAAACGTTCAATTAAATCAGGTTGAAAATCAGCACATAATTCAATTCGATTGCCTAATTGATTGGCCTTCAACTCTCGATTCCTTTGGAGTTAATCCCTCAAATTTGGAGGGTTATCAGCCTACATAATTAGGAACAAAATTCGCAAATGGTAAACGCTTGTTAAACCATCTCAAATGGTCTTGAAACCGTTTGCTCCCAAACGGTTTCAAACCGTTTGCCCTTAAACGGTTTGCTGAAACCGCATAGCCAATCAAATTAAAACGATTTGGAGTAGCTATAAAAACGGTTTTGCTTGGTAATTTTCTTTGGATAAGCATCTAGGATGATGTCATAATCCCCTTCCTTCGAACAACCAAGAACAACAACCGTTCTTGATGGAAAATGCAGCAAAGAAACAAGTGTGTATCAAATTGAAGAAATCAATCAACAAAGCATAGAGAATTGATGCAATAGCAATGTTTAAGGGTTTGAGTTATAAAACCCGCCTCCAATTGAGCTCCAAAGCTCCAATCTCACGCCATTAATGGTGGATGAAGCTCTAGCAACTCCCCCTAGGCTCGTCCTCAAGCTTTTGATTGCAAAAGTTGGCTAGGGTTGACGAGGAGATCGAAATAAGAAGGAATCCATAATTTATTTTCGATTTCCACAATGAAATCAAGGAGAACGAAGGTCAAGGGCTTACCCACAGGTTGGGGACGTGCTCCCTGCTCCTCCCTAGCTCCTTGGTCGGTTTTGCAAGCAAGGGGAAGAAGAAAATCCGAAAAAGGCCTTGGTTTGGGCTTGGAAATGGCACTTTTATAAGGAAATTGATGAGAGAGAAAATGCCTTATTAAAATACATTTAATTCCAAAAATAGTACCACCTCTTCCTCCTTGGTTTGCTTGCATACAAAGGCAACTCAAAGCCACCGAACTCCCTTCCATTATCTATGGATTAAGGGAAAAGAAAATAAGCACCTTAATCCATTATAATATTAATATATCTTTTTGAGTGGAAATTCTTTTCCTTATAATAAGGTGAGTGGAATTTCACCTACTTAAGATATTTTCGTTCCTTATCTTGTCAAAGGAACGTCCATCCTTATTCAAAATCAACCCAAAACATTTTGGTTGAAGGCCCTTTAATTAATACATTCATTTTTTCCCTAAATTGAATTAGGGTTTCACTTAAGATTAAATCTTGATTATTTTAATATCAAGATTCTCTCTCCTCCAACTTAATTCAAATGAGGATTACCTCTCATTTTCTTTGCTATAAATGATGCCAAGAAACATTAGGGACCTTATTGAAGTGGTAATTTGCATATTGAACCCTAGGTTTTGGGTAAATTGCACTTTACACCAAAACTGGGTTTTAATGCACAACATTGTCCAACAAGCTCTATCTTGTGTCCAGACTTGTAGAAACCTTACCACTACATCATATTCATTATTGTGATGTCACAACATCAGAGGAACATCTTATCATGCAACATTTGCAATTTAACCCCTCCAATTTGGGCAATTTGCACTTTAGTCCAAAATAAGCAAACATTGCTTCAACATTGTCCAAACAGGACCAAAATTGAAATAAAAGTTCCTCATGAGCCCTAATTACTTTTCCCAAGGTAAGATTAAGAATCTACTCAACCTTATTAGGCAAAACCTCTAGGGTTAATTCATAACCCAGGTCAGGGATGTTACAGATGTGAATTACATAAGGAAGATAATTTTGAAGGTAACCCTTATTCTAATAGTTAGCTTGCCTATATAGTTATATTTTTACCTTCTCATGATATCGTTTAGATATACTAGTCTTTGTGCCTTGGTCTTGTATGACTTATTAGGTTATACCTTTTAAGGGGTGGAGTTTAGGAGTAGTTTGTTAGATTATGGATATGCAAATTTCAAGGACAAAATCCTTTAAAGGGGTTGAGTCCTATAACATATCGATTTTTGGCTATTCTTACTTTTCGAAACCCTAATTCCTACAATAGGAGTTAGCATGCTTTATTTTTAGACTTGATCTAACAAGGTTAGCAATATGCCCTGACATGCTTGGCCGTGCCCTAATAAACATATAATTCACATATAATGAGTAATTCACTTTCTCATACCCTAATACATAGTTAATGACTAACCCTAATATATGTGCACTTGGTGTTATTAATGATACAATAAGTAACTTTAGGTTATGTGATCACATCACATATCACAATGCACTCATATGTATCTAATAACCTAACCATGACTCAATATGTGAATGAGTATATAAAATATGTGTCACAATGATCACTGATACACATATAATGACTTGAATATGAGCAATAAGGTTGGATGCATATAAACATACATACATGGCGTGGATGGTATCAAATGTGCTTAATATGTGTAAAGGTTATAAATTAGAATTTTAAAGTAAATAGGAATGATTAATGTGCCATTATTTAAATTAATGTGACATTAATAAACTTAATGAGAAATTTATTAAGATAACTTAATTTGTGTGGGATAATCTAATATAATCACGATGATAATGGTATGAGGGCATTAGAACTCTAAATCCTAAATATTGAGGACAATGTTGATATATGTTAACAAATCATGAGATAATGGACTTAATAGTAATTTTACTAAAACTTGTATTACATAATCCCAAGACCTAAATCTAATCCCAAAATTGTATTATTAAGGTCCTAATTAGTCTAGATGTCAATTTTCAATTTATTTCAATAACCCTAGCTGTCCTAATTTGATCTAGAAACAAAAGAGACAAAAAATAATCAAGTTTGATGAATATTTGAATATAGAAGCTTCAATTTACTATGGTTTACAAGTATTTCTCTGTCAGGAATTGAGTTCTCACATCTATCTAAAGTATGTGTGTCAAGCCCTTCTATGGCTTTTCCTCATTTTTGTGACTCCCCGATGTCACACAAATGAGATTACTCAAGACAAAGCGTGCGATCAACATCTAAACAACCTAATTACTAAAAGAATGGGTAAATTAAAACCAATCTCATATAATCATTACCATGTGGAAATATATTACATGAAGGTCCACAACCAGTATCATATCGCATACCATACTTGGTATTTACATCTATATATTGGGCATCTTCCACACACCTGTTATAAAAGATCTATTCACATGTACCAGATACTTATATATAACAAAGGCATACTGCCAAAAACACATATTGAGGTACATAGCATCTACAAAACACATCCCTCCCAGACCTGAGAGTACAAGGATGACACATGACTCCACTACATAACACTAGTAGCTATCCAACCTTCTATGAGTATTGATATCTAAGCTGCTCTTCCTCAGTAGCACAATCCTACCCACATCGCTGACAACCACCTAAAAATATGTGGTGAATCACAAGGGTAAGACCCATGTCCAATTGAGAGATATAACTCTCAACCAACAATTACTGACACACGGTAGGATATAATATTATTAAACAAGATGAACAGATTTCAACAAAATGAATAATTTAAACTGATTACACAAGTTGGCAAGATTTAACAGCTCTAGCAGATAGGCAAGGAATATGAAGAACATGTATAAAGTTGATTTCTCTTACCACATTATGTAACAACTAAATAGTAATAAAAACAAGGCAAGGGTAAAATTATGATGCGAATCACATTTAGCCTTAAGCAGATATACAACACGACTGTATTATGTCTTTTAAGCCCAGAGGAGATGAGGTATACCACTCATACTCCAACTATCCACTGTGAAGTCAAAAACAATGTCATATAAGATCCAGGAGTGCCAGACTCCTATAATCTCATCTTCCCTCAGTCAGTATGAGTCTACCATAGTGACATGTAAAGTCCAACTGCAAGTCATCCTAGTCCACCATGGTATAGGTCACGACACTAGTAAACATGGTATACAAACCCAATCATCTATTAGAGAGTCTATTTATTTATGTTATTAAGTGTCTTTGTAATATGGACCCAAGTATTTCATGGCCCATTAGGGTTAGGTTGTGTTTGTATGCTTCCATGTTCTCCTATTTATAGGAGTAGGGTTTCTTCTTTTCAAAAAAATTTGTAGCCGTCTCTTAATATCTGACATCATCTAAGGTAGAACCGCAGTTGTCCTCTATCACATTATATACAATGAGAATAGGACTACAAACTTCTCTTTCCAAGGCATGACTACGACCATCCTCAAAACTATGGGGTTAAGATGACAAGGAAACTCAGTCACTTCCACCTTACATACTCAACAATATTGTCTCCAAGTTTCCAATAAGCAAATACTCGTTTCACCATCAAGCAAGTTATGACACTGGATGGATCTATGGCATAGGGCACTACATTATTGGGTTCCATTTGACTAGTTAAATCCAATTGTGTGTGTTTAACTGCATTAATCAAGTTACTAGAAAACCCTAAAAAGATTCTACAAAGATAAGGTCGGTTGCAACTTTAAAAGATATACAACATATAAGGTATAAACTTGTCACATCATCACATGCTACTGATCTACTTCCATAGACAAGCCCATCAACATTATCACATTATCATGGTATATTGATCCCTCATCACATCACCAGAGGATATCACCTCCATTAGGATACAAAACCATTTCCAAGGTCATAACACCATTCATAGAATTTCCTTCAAGACCATAATTATCTTTCCATGCCTCTTCAAGGATCATAATAATCACACATGTGTTACATAGGCTCCAACACATTCTTACATTATGCACTTATGATGTTCACAAGACAGTAGTTTAGGATTACAATAGTTTAGGAGAGAGAAAACATTCTATCAACATGCTAGTTATTCAAGTAACTAGGTAATGACATTATGTACTTGCAATTGGGGTTTACAATCAGTAACTAACATTAAACCCTTATTACCATAATTTCAAACTTTCTTGGTAGTAATCAAGTCAAAAGTCATCACTATAAGGTTAACCATACAAGGAAAGCATATGTCTAGAAAATCTCATCAACCAAAAAGGAGTACGTCACACCATCTACATTGGTCAAAGAGGTGGACCAACCTCAATGACCGTCATGGTCAGCACACCATCGACCGAGGAGAGCAAAGTCACATATCTAAGTGACTGAAGAGAAACAACACTCATCTTATTGACCAAAGAGAAACTTGGTGATTGAAGGTCATGAGGGGAAGATCATTGACCAAAGAAATCATTACATACATAGCGACCACTTAGCTCTAAAGCACTACGACCAAAGAGCCATGAGAAAACTCATCGACCGAATAATGTAGGTCACCTTAGCGACCACTCAAAGAGGTATAAACTTAGAGACTAAAAACCACCAAACTCTTCCACCACATGATACATAGCATGGTGAACATCAAGAGGAAAAACCACTTCCAACACAAGATCAAAAACAAGTTGATCATCATCATGAAACTAAAATCACCAAGGAGTAAAACACAAAGCAAGGATTATCTCCAAAACCCTAAATCAACTATCAACATGAGAGGAAAACCAAATCATTAAGAAAGAGAGAGACCCAGTGTTTCTACCATAATTCATGTATCCCAAACTTCCATCATCAAACTATAGAACAAAACCATGATCATGAGAAAAACATTTAGCATGTGCATGCAAGAACCAACACTTCCATCATAAACAAGAGTTTGGGTACAAGAACTAGGGTTTATAAGAAGGGATTACACTACTCACAATCACCACATAAACACAAACTCTAACTAATTCAATATATCATCATCATACCAGTTAGAACCACGTTTAGAGTTAGATTAATTGCATGTAAGATTAAGTGCAACAATAATCAAGGAGAAAGTTATATAACTCGCCTTGATTATAAATAACAACTCCAAAAGCAAGACACTCTAAGGAAAGAGAGGAAAACAAAAAATGGATCACCACTTCACATCAAGATAGCATTGCCTCAAAGAAATAAGAACAACCCAAGGTAAAGGAGCACAAGAAAGAGGGTAAAACCCTAGGCCGAAAAGATAATAAAGAGAGGATATTTTCAACTCAACTATATTACTACCATGGAGAACCATGGATTCAGACAAGAAGAGAGAAGTTCCTAAAGAATCACCACAATGGAATCCCATGGATTTGGCCAATAGAAGGAAGAGAGGCAGGGTTGCAAGGAAACAAAGATCACACAAAAGAGATCACTTACCATGATCACGGAACACCAAAGGATCACCAAAGAAGAGTTGCTCCAAACATTAGATCCACATGCAAGGGTTTGGTCTCCTCCTCCAAGCTCAAGAACTACCTTATCCACCAAGAACGCAAGGAAAAATATCCAAGAAGAAGATATAAGGGAGAGGGTGCAAAAAGGATCACTTACATGCAAAGAGAGGGGGATATATACCCAAGGGTAGGAGAGAGATAAGGGAGGTTAGGTGTCATGCCACATGTTCCACTTATCCACCAAAAACTTGTCCACGCAACAAATAAACATATGCATGCAACAAAATTTATTAAAATCAAAGGAGCTCATTGTCCTAACTAGTCATGGGTAGCTCACCGGTCAAAGGAAAACAAGGTTGAAAAGTTAATCGGTCAAAGAAGACATACAAACCTTAGGATATTAGACCCTAGGGTATCTTGGCTCATTGACTACAAAGATCACTAGGTGCACTAAAAAAACTCATTGATTGAAAACACAATGGTCAAAGAAACATCAAATTGGTCACTGAAAATCAAAACTCAACGGTCAACACACAAGCAAGGTCAACATGTACACACGGCATCTAAGCAAAACCCTAATTGTCAACACATGATATACCTCATCAAACTAGGGTACAACAAGGCTCCTTAAGATTCTATTCCCTCAAACATGGTACCAAAACATGTGAGTCACATCAAGAATGTGGCAAGTTGCATGATAAAACCTAAACATGGGTAAACTAAAATTATGTCCAAAATAAGCACACATGTAGTATAACTAGTTCAAACAATATTTAAATCGGATCAAACTGGAAACACAAGCATGTCACATGTTATTTAAGTACATCACATGATTAGATTAAGGTTTTAAGCATCTAATTATGCTCAAGCAAGCTAGATATGCAAGAAATCTATGTCAGGGGTCTTACAACCATAAACCCCTATGAAGAATTTTACCCCTGAAATCCTATGCGAAAATAGATGGGTACATCCTACACATCTCGTCCTCTAACTCCCATGTGGATTCCTCCACACCACGATGATGCCACAAAATATTAACCAACACTATATCATTATTCTTAAACTTCTTCACCTTCCTATATAGGATCGAAATAGGACCCTCAACATACGACAATCCCTCCTCCAACTCAACCTCCATCAGCTGCAACACTTATTATGTATCTGGATGGAACTTCCTCAAACTAGAAACATGGAACACATGATGGAACCTGTGCAACTCTGGCAGTAGCTCCAACCTATAAGCCACCATCCCAACACGTTCCACCATAGGGTAAAGTCCCATAAACACGGGAGCTAACTTACCCTTCTTACCAAACCTCATCACACCTTTCCAAGGAGAGACCTTGAGACACACCTTGTCTCTACTTGGAACTCCAAGTGCCTGCAACATTTATCAGTGTAAGACTTATGTCTATCTTGAACTGCCTTCAAATACTTCTATATCACTTTGATCTTCTCTGTAGTCTATTGTACAAGCTCATGACCCAAAAGATGATACTCACTGGTCTCATACCAACAAAGAAGAGACCTACAATGCCTCCCATACAAGGATTCCTATAGTGCCATGTCGATACTCCTATGATAGTTGTTGTTGTAAGAAAACTCTATCAAACTAAGGTGTACATCCCAACCTCCAAGAAACTACAAATCACAAGCTCTTAGTAGATCCTCCAAGATCTGAATGGTCCTCTCCGACTGACCATCTATCTATGGGTGAAATGATGTACTAAACCTCAACTGTGTACACATGGTTGTATGATGATGCTCCTAGAAATGACCGGTAAACCAATGACCCACTACTACAGAAATAGCTATAACGTCACATTTAGATACGTCGGTTATTACCAAAAACCAACACCTAAACCATATAACGTCAGCTATTTACAGAGACCGACATCTATATTTGAAGACCGGCCAGACACGGGTATCTCTTTTTATTTAGCGTCGGCTCCCTAACATGAAATGACGCCTAAAATAGCCCACCAAATCCAATTTTTCGAGAAAAAATAATTACCCCACATACGACATCAGTTTTTTACCTAATAACTGATGCCTAACGATGAAAAAAATTACCTCCAAAGTTTCAATATGGTCGTTGGTTTTTGTAGAAAAATCGACGTTGATAAGGTTTTGCGTGCCGTCCCCGTGAAAATTTTTAGGGTTAAGATTGTCCAATGGACGTCGGTTTTTGTTGGCAACTGACACTGATGGATATTAGGTGTCAGTTTCTAAGAAAACTGACAACTTTGTTAACTTAATAGCCCCCGCTAGAAATAGACTCTTCCCCATTCTCTATTTCATCGTGAAATTAGCCCCCAAAGTTGTTGTTCCCCTCTTGATGCAGCTGTGCCTGTGGTCATGCTCCAGCCTGCTCCTGTGGTCGACGCTGCCTACTCCTGTGGTTGTCACCGTCGTTTCTGCTACCGCCCCCTTCTCTCTTCTTCCTCCCACCCACTACTACTCACACCGCCACCGCTGCCGCCCCCTGCTCTCTTCTTCCTCCCTCCCACTGCTCCTCACACTACTACCTCCACCAATAGGGACGTTGCTAGCTACTCTCTTCTTCCTCCACGTAGCTGACAGGTAGGTCGTTGTCGCTGCCCTTGCTTGCTTGTTTTGTTCCCGCTGACATGTATGGCCATCATATCGGGACGCCGGAGGTGGCTGAAATATGCCACCTCTTCTTCTTCCTACTCCCTCCTTACCAAATGGATAAAAGCAAGGCCACGACCGTGTGGGCTGGCCACGGCTGTGGGCTGCCACACAGTCATGGCCTTGCTTTTATCCATTTAGTAAGGAGGGAGTCGGAAGAAGAAGATACATTTCCAATTGAATACTAATGCTTGACCTAATTCTATAAATTTTGATGCATGTTGAAATAAGATATTAAAACCCTAATATTAAAACCCTAATACACATTTCACCATAATCTTGTATTAACTATATTGTTGAAATCTTGTGATCAATCTATCTAAGATATTAAAACTCTAATGTTAAATCTCTAATTTTGTAGTGATGTGTCACCCTAACATTTACATGAATCCCTATTGTATGATGTAGATTGATGATAATGCATGAGCTAGTTTGAAATTTTGAAATCAATTATCAATCTCTCCATCCCTAGGTTTTACTAATTTATGTGTTATCTTTATCTTGATGATGAACATGCATGAACACTCAAAATGTTGAAATCAATGTTATAGAATATGATACCTAGATTAAATGATGTTACATGAAACCTAGGATATGAATGATGAAACTAGGATTGTAGGTATTGGAATGACAACATACATGCATTTGTTGACCAAGAAACCTATCCAAGATATACTCATTAGGAGTAAATCTTGGATAGTCCCTAGTTTGGGACTGTTCTTGAACACCTTATCTCACTTAGGATGGAAGTTTATAATGTGTATTAGGTTTCAAGAAAATTTCAGTAGCATTTCCCCGTTTGTTCTCTAAGTAGATATGTACTTGGAGAATAGCGGGGAAATGCTGCCAAAATTTTCTTGAAAACTCAATACACATTATACACTTACTAGTGATGAGATTAGGTGTTCAAGAATGGGATAGGTGGTACACATTTATTATATATAAGATTGCCAACACATGTATTTGTTGTCTTAAGAAACCCGTCCAAGATATACTCATTAGGAGTAAATCTTGGATAGTCCCCAGTTTGGGATTGTTCTTGAATACTTAATCTCACTTAGGATGTTTTAACAAAAGTCATGTCATGTGCAATGGGATTGTACAAGGCTATACAGAATGGCACTGGCATGGAGAGATTTCAAACCCAAAACCAGTGGATGTCGATAGCAGTGCTTGTGTGGAAGAAGAAATTGCCTCCGATGACGTAGATGTGAACAAACCACTTCCAGTAGACATCATTGATGCGATGCTGGATAGTTGTGGGGTAGAGCACACCAATCCACCTCCCATGTTTAGAAACATTGTGCATGATGCTGAGATACCGTTATACACAGGTTGTACTAAGTTTACAAAGCTTAGCACTGTGTTTAGATTGTATAAGCTGAAAGCTAACAATAGATGGAGCGACAAAAGCTTTACGTCATTGTTGTCTTTGTTGAAAGAAATGCTTCCTAAAGGAAACGAGCTGCCAATCTCAACATACCAAGTAAAGAAATTGTTGTGCCCAATGGGAATGGAGGCCAAGAAGATACATGCATGCCCAAATGATTGTGTATTATTTCAAAAGGACTATGTGTATTTGAAAGATTGTCCAAAAGTGGTGCGTCACGGTATAAATTGACAACTTCGGGGGAGTCATAAACTGGTTCTCCTGCCAAGGTGATGTGGTATCTACCTATAATATCACGGTTTCAACGCTTGTTTGCCAATTTGATAGTTGTGAAGAATTTGAGGTGTAATGCAGATGTTAAGAAAAATAATGATGGGATCCTACGACATGTGTCTGATTCCCCACAGTGGAAGAAGATTGATCTATTGTACCCTAAATTTGGTGAAGAAGTTAGGAATCTAAGACTTGGGCTTTGTACAAATGGGACAAATCCATATGGGACATTGAGCAGCCAACATAGCACTTGGCCAATCATGCTTGTTATATACAATCTTCCTCCCTACTTGTGTATGAAAAATAAGTATGTTATGATGTCGTTGTTGATATCGGGCCCTAAACAACCTGGAAATGATATCGATGTTTATCTTAAACCTATGATTGATGACTTAAAGAAACTCTAGGGTGAAGGTGTGATGACCTATGATGCTTCATGAAGAGAGACATTTTGTTTGCACGCTATGTTGTTTTGCACTATTAAGGACTTTCCAGCATATGGGAATTTGTCTGGATATAGTGTTAAAGGAGCTAAAGCATGTCCTATATGTGAAGAGAACACTGATTCTACAAGACAATAACATGAAGACAAGACTGTATATCTTGGTCATCGAAGGTTTCTTCCAAAATTCCATCTGTATCGTAGGAAGCGTAAAGCATTCAATGGCTGGAATGAGGAACAGAGTGCACCTAAACATATACTAGGGGAGGTTGTTTATGAAAGAGTAAAAGACTTTGTCAATGAATTTGGTAAGAGATCACAATGTACTATGGCCACACAGAGTGACAAATCTTTATTCAAGAAGAAGTCAATATTTTGGGATCTTCCTTATTGGAGTTCTTTGACAGTCATGCATTGTATCGATGTTATGCACATTGAGAAAAATGTCTGTGATAGCATCATTGGTACTCTGTTGAATATGCCAGGTAAGACTAAAGATGGGATAAAATCCAGACTAGACCTATGTGAAATGGGAATAAGGTTAGAATTAACAGAATTACGTGAAATGGGAAATCAGAAAACATACTTACCTCCCGCTAGTTACACGTTGTCTAGAAAGGAGAAGAAAGCTTTTTGTGAATGCTTGGTAAATGTTAAGGTGCCACAGGGTTACTCATCCAACATCCGTAGATTGGTATCAATGAAAGATCTGAAGTTGGTAGGTCTTAAATCTCATGATTATCACACTCTTATGCAACAAATATTGCCCGTGGCAATTCAATCTATATTGTCGAAGCATGTAAGGCTTGCAATCACCATACTTTGTTTCTTTTTCAACAGTCTGTGCAGCAAAGTTATTGACCATGCTACTCTCGATAATTTGAAAAGAGAAGTGGTTGTTACCCTATGTCAGCTTGAGATGTATTTCCCTCCTTCGTTCTTTGATATCATGGTACATCTTATTGTCCACTTGACTAGGGAAGTGAAAATGTTGGGACCAGTTTTCTTGCATTGGATGTATCCCTTTGAACGATACATGAGTGTTTTTAAAAGTGATGTTCGAAACCATTATCGGCCTGAAGGGAGTATTATTGAGGGTTACGTGGCGAGAAAGGTTATGGATTTTTGCAATGACTTTCTGAGTGGTAATGACACTCCTGTTAATGACAAGAATATTGAGGAGCAATTTGGCAAAGGAATTTTGGGATCATGGGTGAAAGTAATCATCCGTGAGCAGTTGGAACAAGGTCACTTGTATATTTTACACAACATGGATGAAATGAGTGTTTATATCAAGGAACATACCAATTTCATCAAGAGACAATATCCTCGAGCCAATTCAATGTGGCTTGCTAAAGAGCATAACAAGACATTTATTAAGTGGTTTGAAGATAAAGTCTTACATCAACTATCTCAAACACCAGATGATATTACTAAAACTATCATATGCCTCACCTTTAAACCAAAATTGAATGTTATGTCTTATGAAGGGTATGACATTAATGGATTCACATATTACACAAAGCACTAAGATGATAAGAGTGTCATCCAAAAAAGTGGGTCACCCTTCAAGCATCGACTACATTTTTTGCAAGTGCAAAGGATAAGAGTCCACATGAAGCTAAAATGTCATATTACGGTGTGATTGAAGACATATGGGAGTTTGACTACATAGATTTCAGAATTCTACTCTTCAAATGTAATTGGGTTGATAACACCAAAGGAGTTATAGTGGATGAATTGAGTTTCACTTTAGTGAACTTTGAAAAGATTGTCGAGAAGGGTGAACCATTCATATTGGCATCACATGCGAAACAAGTATTTTATATTGATGATCCTGCAAATGATAAATGGTTGGCCATTCTTCATGGTAAAAGACAGTTCATTGAATATCCTATAGATGAAGAAGAGTACTATGATAAGTATGATGACTCCAGTCCATTCTTAGTTGGGTTGCCAACACCACAAAATATTGAAGCTAATGATGACTTGTACATGCGCGGAGATCACAATGAAGGATTGTTAATTGATAAAAGATTGAAATATTAGAGGCATGCATGTTTATATTTTTTATATGTTTCATTTTTATATGTGTCATTTTTCAATGTTTCATTTGTATATGTGAACTATACAATGTTTCATTATCTTCTAGTTATGTCAAATCCTAAATGTTTTATTTTTTAATGACATTTTTGGATGGCTGAGCATGGGCATGATGACCATGATGTCCATGATGAGCATGGTGAGGATACCAATGCTCTACCTCACAATGTAAGTTTTAAAAATATATCATATATTTCTATCTATATGTCCATTTATAGTTATATCCTGTAAGTGTGTTTATTTTATCAAATTTTAGGTTGATGAGGCACATGTACCCTCTGAAGCACTTGAGGCACTTGATGAGCAGTACCAAAAAGTTGACAAGAGAAGGGGCATCACTATGATGAAGAAGTTAACAACGCTAAGGGGCAATGGACCCAAACCGGCTGTGGATTTTGATAACGCAGGAAATGCAATTGGAGTGAACCGCAATTCATTTGTTTCATATCTTGGGGTTTTTACTCGTAGACATTATGGTTGTAAGATAGATTCTTGGCATAAAGTTCCTAAGGGGAAGAAAGACTTAATATGGAAGGATTTATGTGTGAGTTATTATTATTTGCAATTCTATTTTGTAGATTACTAATTCTTTGGATACTAGGTAATAGCAATTCTATTTTGCAGACTATATTTGCATTGGATGAAAAGTTGCATCGTAAATGCATGATGCAACGCTCTGGGAGGGTCCTAAGGAACTATAGGACAAATCTCACCCGAGAATACATAAAAGATGGTGAGAAGAGGAAGAAGTCAGCCACGGATCAGTAGAACTACCTAGACCCAGAAGAATGGGACGCATTGGTTGCTTCAAGAAAAACTGATTAATTCAAGGTATTAGGCGTCACTCCCAATTTAATTAATATACACTGTATTCACCTATTCAAGATTAACCTTTAGTGTTAATAACCAAATCAATGTGCATACTAACTAGGCTATAAGTGAAGGGCAAAGAGCAAGGTGTGCACTAAATGTGCATGACCAAACAATGGGTCCAAAGGGCTATGCAGGTTCACCAAAGACTACAGGCTGAGTCTACTACTCAGTCTGCTTCTACTCAGGAGTCCTCTACTATAGGTACTGCACCTCTACCTCACCATGATGTCTGGATAGCTGGGAGGCAAAACAAGAAGGGAGAAATAATGAAGCCCGCAACTGCTGAGGCGGCTGCAAAAATGGTAAAATACAACTCTTAGAGCAATCATTCAAATATTGATTATTTGTGGTGTTTACTTACTTACCAATTTCTATTTATGGTGATTAGTGGAAGTTGCACGAGCTGAGGAAACAAGACAAGTTCATCCCTGAGGGTACAAGGGATGAATTGATAGTTGCTCTGGGTAACCCAAAGCATCCTGGATGTGTTAGGGGTGTAGGTGTTGGTGTGGGCATCAAAGCATTCTTTGGGCCATCCCAACACAAACATGTCCCAAAAGTGGGAATTTCACAAGAAGAGGTAACCTATTCTTTTTTTAGAATGTTACTATAAAAGGGAAATTCAATAATCAGAAGCTAACATTTCTTTTATCCATGTATAGGTAGATACGATAGTTGATAGGAGAGTTGATGAAGTAGTTGATAAGAGAGTCAAGGAAGCAGTTGATAAGACACTCCATGAAGCAATGAGCAAGTGGCAGACATCTCAGACTGCCACTCAGATAGTACCTATGACATCCTGCTCTTGTCCTACTACAGAGGTTGGGAGTAATCCTGTAGACCCACCACCTAGCACATCTGATGTAAGTATTTTTATGACATATTACTAGTCTTTTCAAGATGATATGTTTTCAAGATGAAATGTATATATGTATATAACATTCTTTACGTAAATTTGTAGGGGTTGAAGCCATGCCGTCTAAAAAGTAAAGAATATGTCGTTGTAGAGGTGTTGTCTTACCCACCCCTTCCAGGGGAAATGTTTCATGGGTCTCCATTACCAAATGGTTGGGTTCATGTGAGCCTGCTACGTATATTCTCCAGTTGGATGGATCTTCCATTGCCATATGCCCACCCAGATTGTGAAACGCTTGGTGAGGCAGAAGGCGGAGTGATATTGTGGCCCAAAGCGGATGACGTCTATACTGAAATTGTATGGTAATTTTACATTACATTAAATTGTTAGTGTGTATATATGAGGTCAATTGATCTGAAATTATATATACATGTTAAAAGGAAGACACCCAGAGCATCTAGGCCTCCACCTACACCTCCACCTCCTACATTACCAAGTTAGTTCCACAGGACCTACCTGCCCTGTTAGGTCCTAATTGTAGGGGTATGACAGTATGGTTAGGTGAACATGATATAAATTGCCCTATAAATGTTTTTATAGATGCGGATGTTGCAGGTCAATCATACGAAAACAAACTATTTATACAAGATATTTTGGAGTTGTTTCGCTACGATTGGCTGAATACATTTGTGATAGAGCTATAGATAAGGTGAGATCTTGTTTATACATCCATATACCTTGTGTAGGATCCGGTGATATGGTTTCTTATATATTAATGCATATGCAATACATGTTTTGCAACTACTTAGACAAGATATGTGCAGTTTTTTTATTTGAAAATGTAGGATTTTTGGTTCCATCTTTGATTAGTCTAGTTGCAAAAGACCCTTCATCAGTTCAACAATACTGTTGTGATGCTTTTACAATTTTTTGTCAAAATAAGATGGTGATAATAGCTCCATTCAATGTGGAGTAAGTTTAATTTGCTTATAATTTGGACTTAAGAAAATTACATTTTTATTGTGGATTTCGAGTTATTAATTTTTAACTTTTTTACCTCTAGGGGTACGCATTGGGAGTTACTAGTTGTTGTCCCCGGGACGTTCACTATCTATTATCTAGATCCTAAGGGGACTAAATTGAATCCAAAATATGGACATGCAATGAAAATGACATTATTCTGGTGAGAAATACTTCATTTTTATATCTGTTAACATCTATTATTACATTACTATTTAATTATGCAATTTACTGTGTTACATTAACATGTAGGAGTTTACATGAGTTCAAAAAGGCTGGAGGAAAGGACCCCAGGAAAAAGAACCAGCCAATAATTTGGGAGAACGTGGAAGTAAGTTCCCAACTCCAATGTATATATTATTTATGTGAATTGTGCTTAGTTGTATTTTTTAATATTTTTTATATTTCAATTTAAAGTGAGCTACACAAGACAACGGTTGGGCTTGTGCATACTATGTGATGCGATTTATGCACATGATTATCAAATATGCCGTAGTGGACATCGATGCCATACATGAGGTATTATATATAGTCTCATTAGATATATAATATAAAATATATCAATCTTATTTATATATTATTAATTATATATATACATCATTCTCCTTGCAGGTGTTTAAAACTGACCCCACTATAGGTAAGGCTTTATTAGATGTACATGCTCCATATACGACGGAAGAATTAAATGATGTAAGAGCAGAATGGGAAAAAGCCATACAAGTAGTGGGGGGTTTAAAATATAATTGGAATGTTGATAGCGATAATGACTAAATAATGATATTTTGTAAATGAATTTTTTTGAATTGTCATATGTGTGAATGTTTCTACATGTATGAATGTTTCTACATGTGTCTGAATGTTTATACATGTGTGAATGTGAAAATGAATGGAACTGCAGGTTGCTACATGAATGTTTCTACATGTGTCTGAATTTTTCTACATGTGTGAATGTGAAAATTGAATGAAATTGCAGGTTGCTAAATGTGTGAAAATGAATCTTGTTAATTTTGTAGGTTTGTGGCATGTTGTTGGTTGATATCAATGGATGATGTAAATCTGAAGTTCAGAACTATACTGCAGGTTTCTACATCCTGCTGACCAGCCACAGCAGGCCTACAAACTGACAAGGAAAAAAAATCAAAACATAAGCGTCGGTTATTAGTATAAAACCGACAACAGAGACATACATTGTCAGTTATTAGCAAAAAACTGACGTCTGTGGTGGGGGGAAGGGTAATGGCATCGGTTATTACTAAGAAACTGACGCCGATGGTGTCCTAGATGGCACCCTTTTTTGTGGCACGAATGATTATGGTGTCAGTTTCGGTACTGATAACCGACGCCTATAGAGCCCTTGCTGGTGCATTTTGGGTGGCGCGAAGAGTTCTGGCATTTATGTCCCGACTTATAATCGACGCCTATAGCGGCCCTTGCTGACGCATTTTCGGTGGCGCGAAGGGTTATGGCGTCAGTTTTCAAACCGACACCTAAGGATTTTCCTTTTTAGCGTCGCCCACATATGTGTCGCTTTTAAACCGTCGCCAAAGGCCTTAAATAACCGTCACCAAAGGTTGGCTTTGTACTAGTGACCTCTATGAAACACTATTGTCACCAGGATACCATGCTAATGCACTATCTCATCCACATATATCTATGCCAACTTCTCTATTGTATATGTCGTCTTCATAGCAAGGAATTGCCTTGACTTGGTCAACATGTCAACTATCACCCAAATGGAATCATGACCTTTGGTTGTCCTACAAAGACTAACCACAAAGTCCATAGTAATATCATCCCATTTACACTGTGGTATAGGCAATGGTTGCAATGGTCTTGTAGGATTCTGATAATCAGCCTTGACCTACTGAAACACAAGAAACCTTGTAAGAAGTAGGATCCCAAAGGGGAACCACTCCCTACTAAAATAAAAAGGCAACATCCTAAACAACACACCAAAAAACATTTTATCAAAAGGGATTAAACCAATTTACTCAACATGATTATATCATAATACAAAGTAGCAATGGAATAAAAGATGTATCTAACCATTACAAAGCTTGTTATCATACTAATCTTTCATCACACAGGGTAACATAATGAAAAAAAACTACATTCATGAATAGATGAGGATCACCTAACAACTTCAAGTAAAGTCTCCCATGAGGTCAACTACACTTGTTGTGATCCAGGTCCTCCTTGATTGTCCTCTCCTTGTCCAATATTGGGGTTGGAAGTATACCCCACAAAAAGAAACGAAATGAGAATATCAACAAAAAGCTGCTATGTGCATGCTAAATAGAAGTTGAGCAATATATTAAGAATGAGGGCACCAGGTATAAAGGCTTCCCATAAAAGAGGTAAGGACTACCCAAAAGGGGCATAAGAGGGAAGAATCACTATAATATTATAAAGGAAATACTTTCCATATAATCAATAGTAAAAGTGGTGCCCCAAAAGCACACATAATCTTTTTGGGTACAAAACCCATAACAACTGACATGTAGGTGAGATATACATAGCACTAGAACAACATAAATAACAAAGGCAGCCAATCCTCATAAACTTGAAACCTAATAGAGATTGGCACATAACCAAACTCCAAATAAATACAAATGTGGGCCAAACCTCGTAAATTTGAAACCCAAGTTTGGGGCACATAACCTCCATTCCAAAAATAAATAAGGGTGCATAACCCAAAAAAGAAATGTAGAGGTACTCTAGGTCTACTAAGTCACAACATGCTTAATAGAGAGGCAAGTAAAAAGTATAATCAGATTGTTTACAAATTAGTCATCACAAAAATGACCAACAAAATCATCCACCTCAAAGTGGGCATATAACAACAAATTAAGTTTCATCATGAACAAAGCATAAGAAAAGATCAAAAGAATGTCCAAAGATTAATAACAAATACAAGGTACTTCACATGATGCATATTTTCCAAAAAAACAAGATAAGATGTAGGCTAATGTTCATAGGACCCAGAGAAAGAAGAAACATAGGCTAATTGCTCAAAGGAAAAATAGGAGATGCAAACATACATTAAGAGAGGAATTAAAATTGGCTCAATATAAAAATAATGTGGGATGCAATCATACCTTACATAAGAATCTAAATAGTCCAAAATCAGTCCTAGATCCAAGCCTAGGTCTCCAAAGAACCTATTAGGCATATAGGTAGGATTAGGGTTTCATTAATTATTCAAAACCCTAAAAATAACCTTTTTAATATCAGTAAATTATGTTATTAAAAATACATCATATTTTAAGTTATCTTTTTCTAAGTTCAAAACATATTTTATTATATTTTTCTAGCTTTTAGATATTTAGTTATGAATTGTGCAAGTTATTATCTACTTAGATTAATCCATTAAAATTACTTATTATTAAACATTGGATTTAGTTGACAAAACTAACATCACAAGAAAGCTTACATTATTCTAAATTTATTGACTATATATTTGTAATTTTTTGATAAATAGATAATTAGTTATGAATTTTGTAAATTCAACCAAGGGGAAAATAAAAAAAAACACATTAGTGTATATCTGGCGAGAAACAAAGAGTGAGAGGGAGTGGGTCGTGTGGTCCGAGTTGGCCTAATTAGGACTGTCTAGGCCAACTCGGCCGACCACTCAAACACGTCATCTTATTGCTTCAGAACCAAAACAAGGCAAGTAGATGCAAAAAAATGAAATTACCCTTAGAGGGAAAAATCAAGATCAGAGGAATAAGAAGGGTAAAGATGGGAAACACAAACGAGGATTGTTCCCCATCTTTGTGCCCTCCATGGAAGAGACTATGCTGGTCAAGAGGGACCGCGACTTGCTCCTAGAATATGCATTGCCTTAGAGAAGATCCCACGAGCACCATGACACCCAGACGAAGGCAACGAGCGTCAAAACAAAGGTCGAGAAGCACTGAGTCGCAAGGTTGAGAAGCTCCTCTTATGACCAGGCAGTCAAAAACTACAACACGACCACTAGAAAATGAACCAAACAAAGAAATCACATAGAGCCCTTCATTGGGGATCAAGGAACTCAAGTGAACAAAAACCATGAATCAATCTTCAAAAGAGTGATAGCAGCATGTGAGACACCATGAAACAATGACACACGAATCCATTCTACTTGACTCAACATATCAGACCAAGGCATAGCCAGATGAAGGTGGGAAATGGTAAAGGTGATTATCTTAATGGTGCTAGAGTGTTTAATCTAACTACCCAACTGTCAATCACCTGTGGTGGACGCCGGAGTCTAAGGGAAGAAGATGAGTAGAACTAAGGTTATGGGTGTGAAAAAGGGCCAATTGAAAGTATAGATGAACTGCCAAGAGGCCGGGAAAGATTTCTGAGCACTTGCATGAAGATGAGGTGTAGTGGATGGTCGTCTGTGAAATACAGTGGATACGGATGAATTGGGTGTCTTATATATATTGAAAGGTAGGGTTCGTGCGAGGGCTCAATTGGTGCTGAATCGCATAAGGAAATTGATGCAGGAAAAATCATGGCAAATGAGTGAGAAATGAGGAAGATTTTGGGTAGAGAAGATCTCAATTCTTGTTCACGCTTGACTCAATCTCCTACCCAAGGTAGGAGACTGTCAGATCAGGGATCAAATGACCCAAGACAAATCTAAGACCAAAGTAAGTCATGATAGAGAAAAATAAAGGAAACTTATTCAAATCGAAATATGATTAAAGTGTGAATGCAATAAATTTCCTATTTTCTCTTTCTTCTTTTGAGAGTGCGTACAAATACCAAATTAGATGAAATTTTGGACAAAGGCTAATTAAGGCATGTAGATTCCTATTATGCTATTAGATTTTCGTTTTGAGAACATTTCATGTGTTGAATAAATCAAATACTATTTTCTCTTCTCATGCATTAATGACTATAAGATTCTCCAAATTTTATGAAACTTCACCCACAAGTCAAATTAAGTGTCTAGGATATGAATTTTCCATCAATTTTACATGTTGGAGTTATTTGTTCACTTATTTAATATTTTGAAGGTTCTACACACTATCTCTCTCCTAATTTCACCTTTTAATCAAATATTATCCAAATTGAGTGAAAATTTACCCCAAAGGCATATTTTAGTGTGTAGATTACAAATCTAAGATTATTTTCCTCTTTTGGAGCCATTAGTATTTTATTTAGTATTTTAAGGAAAAACACCTTCTCTTTTCTAAATAAATTAGATGTGATCATTATTATCCTAAATTTATGAAACTTGGCCTCCATTCCAAAGAAAATATAAATAAAATGAATCTGATGTTATATTTATCCAATATCTTCCTCTTTTATTAATTTTAACTCATTATCCATTATATCTATTATTTCTCTTATTAAATAATTCAATATCACATTACCTTGCCTAAAGAGTTATATCTTTCTATCTCCTCCTTATTCTAAAAGGTTAAGGAAAGATCTAGAAAGAATCTACTCTATCGTTATTTCACATAAGTTTATTTATTTCATATTTAGTTGAATTATATATCATTATTCTCAATTATGGACACCGTGTCCCTTTTGTGCACAATATTACCTCACATGACATATTATGTACCCCTTCATTGATCTTATGATTAAATTGAAAGTATTATGTCATCTTTGTTGATATGTCTACACATTAGGATGATTTATTTATGCATTAACATTTTAATATCTCAATTATCCACTAATTGGTATATCTTTTATCCTTGTTTGGCTAATCCCAAGGATTAAGGCCTCTAATCTCTTAACTCTGGAACAAGATTAAGTTCTAGGTTTCAGTATGTTACAACATACCACCCCTTAAAGGGATTTTGTCCTCAAAATCTAAACGTCCATAACTAACAAACAACTATCTACCACCCCTTAAAAAAATTGATCCTAATAAGTCAACCAAATTTATGGGTACAAAGGTAACTTCCTTACATACATCCACAAGGTACCATGCCAAAAGGAAAAAAAACTTGAAAGTCTAACTATTGGACTAAGGGCTACCTTCAACATGAACATCATCATAGGCTTGTTGACTATCCAAAGCAAAAACTCTTCCAACTTGATTTTCCACATGTCTTTTACCATTATTGATTCTGTTATTCTGATGAGGCACTTGAGGTTGTTGTTGAGCCGGTGTAGGTCCTTTATGAAGTTGAGGGCACCTAGGGAGAATATCCAGGTTCATTGCCATGATGAAACATAACCCAAAAATTAGGTTGATACTTTGCTTGATTCTTATCTTGAGAGCACTTCCCTGGAAATGGTAACTATTGCATTTAGCACACTTGTATCTTTTCTGCTCATCTCCTGAGGGTTTCCTCTTCTTATCAAACTCCCTAGGTTGAATCCCTAGGTAAGACTCCACAACCAAGGATTTACCAACCATTTGCTGAAAGGTTAAGGGAAGTTGTGGGATAAGTGCACGAACCACATTGTAGTTGAGTTCTTGAAGGAATAGGTCGACCCTACGCTCCTCACCCAAACCTACTGCATAATGTTCCAACTACATAAAATTTTATACAAACACAGAAAGGGATAAAGAACCTTGCTTCAAGCTATAGAACTCTGATTTCTTCTTTAGGACAACAGTGCAAATGTACTTCCCACAAAAAAGCACCAAAAAATACTCCCAGGTCATGGTAGAGATATCACTTGTCCTTCCTATCCCAATCCACCAAACTTGAGTTGGTCCATCCAAGACATATGAAGCAAATCTAACCTTCTAGTGGGAGGACAATCTCTACCATCAAAGGTCCTCTCTATTTCGAACACCCAATCATGAGCTTTGTTGACCATCTCTATCTCACCTTCACCTTTGAAGGAGGGTGGTTGCATCTTCATGAGTTCCATTATGGAATACTCCTTAGGATTTTCAGGCATATATGGGTCTTTCATCTTCCCTACCATAGTTGTAGAAAATAGTTGTCAAAACATGGCCAACTCTTGCTCTGGAGAGATGACTACACCCGTACTAGCAAAAATTGGGGTTTCCTAACCTAATGATGATCTACTTCTAGTTAAAGGAGTACCTTAAGTAACTAGAGAGGTAAAGGGTGGAAACATCCTTGGCATCCCAAACCTAGGGTTCTGGTGTGTCTTATAACCATACTGATTGTCAACAGTTGAGTTATCTCCCGCCATGAGGGTTTTCTTTTCATAAGGCAAGGTTACTAGGTATAAACAACCTATGGAAAAAGGTATACATCTTAAGGGAGATAATATTGAAATAGTTAGATAACTGAAAACCACTGGCTCTGATAACATGATGTAAGGAGTGGGATCCCAGAGGGGATCCACTTCCTACTAAAATAAAAGGGCAACATCCCAAATAACACACCAACAAAACGTTTTCTCAAAAGTGATGAAACCAATTTACTCAACATGATTGTATCATAACACAAAGTAGCAGCAGAATAAAAGATGTATCTAACCATTGCAAATCTTGTTTTCATACTAATCTTTCACCACTTAGGGTGACATAAAGGAAAAATTAACTACATATAGGACTAGTAGAGGATCGCCTAACAACTTCAAATAAAGTCCCCCACGATGTCAGCTACACTTGTTGTGGTCCAGGTCTTCCTTGATTGTCGTCTCCTTGTCCAACACCTGGGATTGGAAGCGTACCCTCATAAAAATAAAGGAAAAGGGAATATCAGCAAAAAGCTAGTATGTGCATGCTAAATAGAATTTGTGCAATATATTAAGAATGAGAGCATCCAGTATAAAGGCTTCCCCTAAAAGAGGTAAGGACTACCCAAAAGGGGCATAAGAGGGAAGAATCACTATCATATGATAAAGGAAATACTTGCCATAAAATCAATAGTAAAAGTGGTGCCACAAAAGCACACATAATCTTTTTGAGCACAAATCCCATAACAACCTACAAGTAGGTGATATAAACATAGCACTAGAACAACATAAATAAAAAAGGCGACCAAGCCTCATAAACTTGAAACCTGATAGAGATTAGCACATAACTAAACTACCAATAAATATAAATGTGGGCCAAACCTCATAAATTTGAAACCCGAGTATGGGGCACATAACCTCCATCTCAAAAATAAATAAGGGAACATAACCCAAAAACCAAGGTAGTTTTATTACTCTAGGGCTACTGAGTCACACAACATTCTTAATAGAGAGGAAAGTAAAAAGTAGAGTTAGAGTTTACAAATTATTCACCAAAAAAGTGACCAACATAATCATCCACCTCAATGTGGGCATATAACAACAATTTGAGTTTCATCATGAACAAACCATAAGAAAATATCAAAAGAATGCCCAAAGATTAATAACAAATAAAAGGTACTTCACATGAAGCATATTTTCCAAAAGAACAAGATAAGGTGTAGGCTAATGTTCATAGGACCAAGAGAAAGAAGAAAAATAGGCTAATTTCTCAAAGGAAAAATAGGAGATGCAAACATACATTACGAGAGGAATTGGAAATTTCTTAATATAAAAATAATGTGAGATGCAATCATACCTTATATAAGAATCTAAATAGTCTAAAATCAGTCCTAGATCCAAGCCTAGGTCTCCAAGCTTGTATTATGCATATATGTAGAATTAGGGTTAGGTTTTCATTAATTATTCAAAACCCTAAAAATTGCCTTTTTAATATTAGTGAATTAGGTTATCAAAACCACACCATATTTTAGGTTATCTTTTTTTGAGTTCAAAACATTTTTTGTTAAATTTTTCTGACTTTTAGATATTTAGTTATGAATTGTGCAAGTTATTATCTACTGAGATTAATCCATTAGAATTACTTATGATTAAACATTGTATTTAGGCGACAAAACCAATACCACAAGAAAGATTACATTTCTCTGAATTTATTGACTATTTAGCTGTAATTTTCTGATAGGTAGATAATTAGCTATGAATTTTGTAAATTTGACAAATAAGAAAAATCGAAAAAACCACATCAGTGTATGTCTCACGAGAAACAAAGAGATAGGGAGTGGGCCGCACAGTCTGAGTTAGCCCAATTAGGGCTAGCCAACTGGACTGACCACTCAAACATGTCAGCTTATTGCTTCAGAACCAAAATAAGGCAAGTAGATGCAAAAATATGAAATTACGTTAGAGCAAAAAAATCAAGTTCAGAGGAACATGGAGGGTAAAGATGGGAAACACATATGAGGATTGTTCCCCGTCTTCGTGCCTGCCATGGTAGAGACTCTGTTGGTCAAGAGAGACCGCAGCTTGCTCCATGGTTGTGCATTGCCTTAAAGAATATCCCACGAGCACCATGTCACCCCGGTGAAGGCAACAAGCCTCAAAATAAGGGTCGAGAAGCACTGAGTCTCTGGGTCGAGAAGCTCCTCTGATGACGAGACAGTCAAAAACTCCAGCATGACCATAGGAAAACAAACCAAATGAAGCAATTAGATAGAGACCTTCAATGGGGATCAAGGAACTCAAGTGAATGTAAACCTTGAATCAAGATTCAAAAGAGCGACAACAACACACAAAACACCATGAAAGAATAGCACATAAAGTCATTTTCTCAAATCGACATATCAGACCAAGGCACATCCAGATGAAGGTGGGAAATAGAAAAGGAGATTACCTTAATGGTGAAAGAGTGTTTAACCAAACTCCCCAGCCGTCAATCCCATGTTGTAGATGCCAGAGTCCAAGGGAAGAATACGAGTATGTCTGAGTTTATGGGTGCGACAAAGGGCCAATTGAAAGTAGAGGTGAAGTGTCGAGAGGCCGGGAAATATTTCTAAGAACTTGCACAAAGATGAGGTGTAGTGTATGGTTGTCTGCAAAATATAGTGGAGAAGGATGAATTGGACGTTTAATATAGAGAGAGAGGTAGGGTTTGTGTGAGGACTCAACTTGTGTGGAATCACATAAGGAAATTGATGAAGCAAAAATTGTGAGAAATAGTTGAGAAACGAGGAAGATTTAGGGCAGAGAAGATCATGATTCCTGTTCACGCTTAACTCGGTCTCCTACCCATGGTAGGAGATGACCCACATCCATCAGATCTGAGATCGAACGACCCAAGACAAATCTGATGTAACATACTAGATCTCAGACCCTACCCTGGAAGTTGACATTTTGGAGTTAGCCAAACAAGGTTGAAGGTTAGACCTAAATAGGTGTTTAGTATAACCCCAATGAGCTAATGCATGTATATATCACCTTAATGTGACCTAATGTTCTAACATTAATCTTAGGTTTATAATGGATACATAAAATATGCCACATAACTCATTTTGGTGGTAATATGAAGATAAGAAACATAATTGGATGAATAATTTAGATAATGGACTATTAATGGGCCATATGACATATCTCATAAAAAGAAGTCTCAAAAGTGGAAACAAACTTCAAATTCAAAATCTACATATCAAAATTAGCCTACATGTCAAATTTCATCTAAGATAGACAACCTTGAAATATTAGGATAAGTTTAGGAGAGAGAAAATGAGTAAAAGGAATAAGTAATGAAACATCAAAAATAACTTGTAGATGAAGTTTAGTCCAATTTGGATGTTGTTTGTGCAAGTTATGCAATTTTAGGTACATTCTTGACTTTTCTACAATTTACCCAATTGGGAGGTTTTCTTTGCAAATTGTCACATGAATTATAATCCTTATATATTCCCTTAACATTATCGAGTTTTTAACCATGGGGCACCTAGTTGCACCTTGGTATGAAGGTGTTTCTTTCCAATGGCATTTTAGGGATTACTCTCGTTATAAATGATCTTATCTTTAGAATCTATTAACCAATGGGGTTATTTCTTTGATTGGAGGTCGGTTGGGATGGCCTATAAGTGTCCATAGACTGACATTTGATATTCCAGAAGCCTCTATGAGTTGTCCTCTTGCATGGCAATGAAATCCCTAGGCTAAGGACAAATGGAAAGCTCCATGGACACCTCATGCTTGACTTCTTATCCATAAAGGTTTGCATGTCCATAGGCACCCTTAGCATTGGACACATTGAAAGTAACTTGACACCTCGTGCTTGACTTTTTCCTTATCCATAAAGGCTTGCATGTCCATGGACACCCTTATACATGACACATGGAAAGTCTCGTAGACACCTCATACTTGACCTCTTTCTTTATATAGCCATATCTACCGCTTCCCAACTCCCAATTCGAAAACTCTTGCTCTCCTTTATTTCCTCTATCTTAGAGCATCATTCCTACTCTGTTTTTCCATGAAGGTGCTTTCCCAAGGTAAAAGGAGGTGCCTACCGTGGTGAAGAAGGCTCCTAGGGTTCCAAATTTCTCTATTTAGGATTTATTAAGCTCCTCCTTGGTGATTTTGACCAAAACAAGAAACTATTCTCCTTTCCTTCCCTATTTTCATGTTTATAGTCTTCCTTCCACCTTCCTCCAGGTTGGAACCATGGCCTTCCATGGTGAAACCCCACCTGGAACCCATAAACACCTCATCTCCATGTTCTTTTGTTAGGGGTTTTCACCTCTAAAGTGGAGAAGGTGCTTCTCGCTCGAGATAGGAGATCTGTTGGAGAAACCAACCTCTCTAAGCTTGGGAACCTTACTTATTGGACCTATCCACCTTCCCTAGATGTTCTTTGGAGGCCTAGGCTTGACTTGGACTGTTTAGACTCTGAAGTTGAGGTATGATGTATCCCCTTTTCTTCTATTTTGTGCAATTCACCTATGCTTATTCATTCTCTTTGTCCTATGGACATTAGCCTATACACAATGTCTTTTCTTTTGAAAATCATGGTTCATGTGAACTACCTTATTTGATATTGATCATTTGATCATGGATATTCTTTTGAACTCTTATCTTATGATTTGTTCATGATGGGACTCTAAAAGATGACATGTGATGTCTTTTTCCCACTTATGAGGTGGATGTATATGTTGGTCACTTATGTGGTGACTAGTTTATATATTCTGACTATACTTTCTACTTGCATCTACATTTAACATGCTATGTGATTCAGTAGCACTAGAGTAGTGTAACTGCATTGGTTTTTATGGCATATGTGTTATTTCCTACCGAGTAGATGTGATATTTCTTGCTCTTTTAGGATGGAAAGGAACCTCATACCCATGGCAGGATGTGTGATTCTTGGCCCATGTTTTATACATTTGGGAGATTGGCAATATTCCTTTCTCTATCAGGTTTCAAGTTTGCGAGACTTGTCTGCCTATGTATTTATATTGTTCTAGGGCTATTTTTATCTCACATGCATGCATGTTGATGATATGGGGTGTGTGCCCTAATTCTTTACATGTGCTTGAATGGCATAATCTTTATGTTTTATTAATGGAAAGTATTCTTTTATTATCATATGATTTCAATTCCTTTTCTCTTGATACCGATTTGGGTGATCCTTATCCTTACTATGGGAATCCTTTTATATTTGATGTCCTATATTCCATATCTTGCTCAATTTCCTATTTAGTATGCACATACTAGCCTTTACTGATGTCATCTATTTTCTCTTGTTGTTGGGGTATGCTTCCAACCCTAGGTGGAGGACAATGAGGACATGGCATAATGATGTGGATATAGATTAAGAAGTTAAATCTTGGAGACAAAGTTGGTATGGTTTCAATTTCCCTCTACTCAGATCCTTATTTTGTATTATACATGTAAACCCTTACGTGATATTATGATGTACTTTTGTAATAACTTTCTTATAAATTGAATATAGTCAACATTTTTATTCGGCTGCTACACTTTGGTCTTTTGCATACCATTATAATAAATTTGGAAAATTTATACCTATTTGAACATACCTTTGAGTGTGTTTAGAATGGATGTTTTATTCTTCAAATTTTTAGTAAGGGGATGATCCCACCTCTTTACATCTGCGATCAAAGAAAGTCATGATAGAGAAAAATAAAAGAAACTTATACGAATCAAAATCTGGTTAAAGTTTGATTGGAAATTAATTTCCTATTTTCTCTTTCTTATGTTTAGAGTGTAAACAAATCTCAAATTAGATGAAATTTTTCACAAAGGCTAATTAAGGCATGTAGATTCCTATTATGAAATTCAATTTCCCTTTTGAGAAATTTTGGTGTGTTGAATAAATCAAATATTATTTTCTCTTTTCCTCATGCATTAATGACTATAAGATTCTCCAAATTTGATGAAACTTCATGCACAAGTCAAATTAAGTTTCTTGGATACAAATTTACCATAAATTTTATATGTTGGAGTTATTTGTTCACCTATTTAATATTTTGAAGGTTCTACACACTCTCTCTCATGATTTCACCTTTTTTATCAAATATTCTCCAAATTGAGTGAAAATTCACTCAAAGGCATATTTTAGTGTGTAGATTATGAATCTAAGATTATTTTCTCTTTTGGAGTCATTAAGTATTTTATTTCATATTTTTAAGGAAAAATGCCTTCTCTTTTCGCAGTAAATTAGATGTGATCATTAATATCATAAATTTGTGAAACTTTGCCTCCAAGCCAAAAAATATCTAAAGAAAATGAATCTGAGGTTATACTTATCCCATTACTTCCTATTTTATTAATTTTAACCCATTATCCATTATTTCTATTATTTGTCTTATTAAATAATTCCATATCACATTACCGTGCCTAAAGAGTTAATATTTATCTTTTATCTCCTCCTTCTTCCAAAAGGCTAAGGAAAGATCTAGAAGAATCTACTCTATCATTATTTCACATAAGTTTATTTATTTCATATTTATTTGAATTATATATCATTATTCTCAATTATGGACACCATGTCCTTTTATGCACATTATTACCTCATGTGGCATATCATATGTACCACTTCATTGATCTTATGATTAAATTGAAAGTATTATGCCATCTTTGTTGATGTGTCTACATGTAAGGATGATTTATTTATGCATTAACATATTAAGGTCTCAATTATCCACTAATGGGTGTATCTTTTATCCTTGTTTGGCTAATCCCAAGGACTATGGCCTCTAACCTCTTAACTCTAGAATAAGATTAATTTCTAGGTGGGCAACGACTGTTCTCTCACCCTAGCTAGGGTTTCTTCCTCCAAAGGCAGCTGGACGAGGGAGGGGGATTTGGTTGCCACAAAGTGGTGCCCCACTCCCCCTAGACCTCTTCTCGCCCGTCTTCAATAGAGTCTCTTCTTCGGGAGGTGCATGGGCGTGTTGTCTTTGGAGGTAGCGGTCTTCTTCCTCCCTGTCGTTGAGCCCAGCTACGACGAGTTTCCTACCCCCTTTCTCTTTTACTTGCTTTCTATCTAGACTAGGTTGTTCTCTTATTTTGTCTTTCTCGCTGTTAATCGGCGCTTCTTTCTCTTCTCATAGTAGATTTTTCTTTCTCGATCAATTTTGTAGTGGTGTTGTATGGCAGAAAGTGCGGGAAAAATACCCTTTTGGAACACCAGTTTAGTGCAGGTACTCTAGCACATATACATACTCAGGTTGAAGGTATTCCTCATAGAAAGTTGTGTTAGCCAACAAAGGAGAAGAGCGATCTATACATCATTGTTCTTATCAGATTCTGATATGAGTTTTTGTGGTGGTTTGTATGTGTTCTTGATCTTAGTGTGGTCTTTTAGTTTCTTTTTCTCCTCATGGCTCCTCCATAATGAAATTTTTCTGGTTAACTTCAAAAAAAAGATTAAGTTTTAGGTTTCGATATGTTACGCACCTTGCCACAAACTTCACCACATCATGCTTCAAGCCAGGACACCAATACATATCCTTCATGTTATGGTACATCTTGGTATTACCTGGATGCATCACATACATTCAGGAATGAGCCTCCTAAAGGACCATCTTCCTCAGACCATCAGCATCTGGAACCACTATCCTACCATGGAAACAAACTGTCCCATCCTATGTCTCATGGAAGCCCTCACACTTCTTGTTGTCAAACTCTGATCAGATCTACTATATCATAGTATCACCTCATTGTGCATCTCTGATCTAGTGTATCGATGTGGGCTTCACCTGTAACTATGCTAACAAGTCTTCCAACAATTAGACTTCTAGCTTCATGTTCATATGATGTAATGACACCAACATGTCTCGCTTATGGCACACCAAGGAACATAACTGTGCCTTTTCTATTGGTGACGACAAAGAATCCTTCCTGCTCAATGCATCTACCACCATCATTGCCTTCCCTGGATGACAAACTATGATGAAATCATAGTCCTTGATCAACTCCATCCATATCCTCTATCTCATGTTCAGATCCTACTTTGAGAAGATATATTGAAGGTTCTTGTAGTCAATGAAGATCTGACACTTCTCTCCATAAAGGTAGTGCCTTCAAATCTTCAAAGCATGGACCACAACTACAAGCTCTAGATCATGCATCGAGTATCTCTCCTTGTGTTTCTTAAGTTTTCACAAAGCAAAGAAAATCACATTCTTGTCTTGAACCAGCACGCATCCCAAAACCATTCTTTGACGCATCACAGAAGATGATATAGCATTTCCTTTGCTCTGGAAGAACTAACACAGGTGCACTAGTTAACTTCTCCTTCAAAATCCCAAAAAAAACATTGACACTTGTCATCCTAGAAAAATGATACACCTTTCCTTATTAACTTGGTTAGGGTTAACGTCATAACACTGAAGTTCTTGATCATATCCTTGTTCAACTACTGATAGTCGATGTGCAACCTCATAGAACCATCCTTGTTCTTCAGGAACAACATAGGAGCACCCCAATGGGAAGTGCTTGGTATGAAAAAATCCCATCTCTAATAGGTCATGTATCTGCTTCTTTAACTCATGCATCTCCACAAGTGCCATCCTATATGATGATTGTGTTATTGGCTATGCACCAAGAACAAGATTTATTTCAAAATCAATCTCTTTAGGAGGGGGAACTCTAGGAAACTCTTAAGGGAACACATCCTCAAACTCACACACCACAGGCACCTCTTGTCTAGTAGGACTCCTCACCTTGGTATCCACAACATGTGCTAAGAAAGCTTCAAACCCCTACTTCATCAACCTCTCTATTGTCAAAACTGACACTACATATCTCAAAAGAATCTTCCTATCTCCTTGGAACATATATGAAACACCCCATCAAAGAATGTTTCCACCTTAGAACTACAGTCAAGACCATGTGGTACTTCTCCAAAGTATCCATCCCAAGGATCACATTGAATCCATGCATATCAAGTGGCATAAGGTCGACTTGAATGTTGCATCCTAAGAAAGAAAGCAGGATGGACACACCTCCCGCAACTTGGTAGAACCAACAAGAGGGGTTTCTAGAAGAAGACTATCAAGTCCACTACAAATAGGTAAGGAATAACTACATATCACCTCTCTATTGATAAGAGAGTGTGTTCATCCAGGTCAACCAAGATAGATACAAAAGAAGAAGAAGACAAATTAGAATGAAAAAGTTCCATCTGACATGTCAGTACTCGTGGATTGACCACTCCCTCTGACTGACTCATAACATAGAATCAAGACATTTCCTATTGTCTTCCACTTCCTCTTCTATCACGTCCAAAGGAACCTACATGTGACACTTGACCATGTCCTCTGCCACCACCACTACAAAATTGTTGTTGTTGGGAACCTTGCTAAATCTGCCTCGACTGCTATGTCACCTCCTCATCCTTCATAGGGCAAGATGCCTGATATGCCCCACTTGTGAAACGTCCTTGAGCCTAGATGACCCTAAAACATACTGATGCTACACTATAGGCTCTGACTGGTGGAAAATTACGGCCTCTACCCTTTCTCAGGGACCACTGGACGATACCGTTGATATCTGATATGACTCAGGTGACAACAACCTAGGCTTCTTGAAGCCTCTAGAAGACCGCCCCTAAAACTGAGTTGGTGTCTTAGTGTTGGCTTCACGTTTCTCAACACCTGACCGCTCGATCCTCCTCACTAACTCCACGATGGTCGAGAACCTCTCCCTATTATTTAAAGATGACACTATTGTAATCAACTTCGTATTCAAACCCTTATCAAACTGTCAGATCCTATCCTTATCCATCACAACCATGTGCAGAAAAAACCTCAAAACCTCCATGAACTTCGCCTCATACTTGTTGATCATCATTGATCCCTCATGAATCTTCTTAAATTGTGAGATCTTTTCATCAAGATACATCTCTGAGAAATATCAACTCACAAACTCTCACTAAAACTTCTCCCAATTGATCACCACTCCAGGTCTCTTTTCCTCCTCAATGTCCAACCTATGGCCATCACTTCCCTTTAATAGGTACACCGCATGCTTCTCCTTGTCCTCTTCAAAGATATTGAGGATCTTAAATGCCTTCTCCAACTCCTCCAGCCATATGTCTACATCTTTCGGGTCTGCCATACCCACATACTCAATGGATCTCACATGCCTCAAACTCTCAAATATCTTCCTAGAACCTTGGGATTCTGTATTGGGAACAACAACCCTTCCTTGAGGTACATGCACGCTATCTGCCATATGCAAAATTGTGGCCATCAACTATCCAAACATGGACTAAAAAGCGGGATTGGCCATGGTTCTTGGGTTAAACTGAGGTACTTCAGAAACTCAATCTACTCTGGCCTGCCTCCTGGCACCAACTCCTGGTGCAATGACACTACTCTCAGCATGTTTGTCATGCTCTCCATACATTTCTACACAAGTAGAAGTTACAATCAGATATGTTGGAGGATACAAGAACAAATACAACCTAGTTCTATGTTCATTTAGCCTCAGCTAACCTGAGCTTTGCAACCAACATAAACTATGACACCCTAATGTCACACAAATGAAATTACTCAAAATAAAGCGTGCGATCAACATTTAAACATCCACATTACCAAAAGAATGGGTAAAAATAAAACGGATCTCATATAATCATCCCTATGTGGAAATATATTACGTGAAGGTACACAACATGTATCATATCTCATACCAGACTAGGTATTTACATCTATATAGTGGCCATCTACCACACACCTGTTACAAAAGATCTATTCACATGTACAAGCCACTTATATATAACATAGGCATACTATAAAAAACATGTATCGAGGTACATATCATCTACAAAACACATCCCACCCAGACCGAAGAGTATAGGGATGACACATAGGACTTTACTACATAACACTACAACTATCCAACCTTCTACGACTACTGATCTCCAAGCTTCTCTTCGTCAACAACACCACCTAAAAAGATGTGGCAAACCATGAGGGTGATACTCATATCCCACGAAGAGATTTAACTCTTGATCAACAATAATTGAACCATGACATGATATAACACAATTAAACAGGGTGAGCATATTTTAATTAAATGAATAATTTAAACTTATTAGACAAGTTAGGTAGATTTAACAGCTCTAGCAGATAGGCATATCACCATATTCTTTTAGAAGGAATATGAAGAGCATGTATAACAGTTGATTTCTCTTACCTCATTATATAATCAGGCAAGGGTAAACATCCAATGTGAATTTTGTTTAACGTTAAGTAGATATATGACACGGTTGTATTATGTCTTTTAAGCCCTGAGGAGATGAAGTATAACAATCATACTCCAACCGTCCACTGTGAAGTCAAAAATAGTACAATGCAAGATCTAGGAGAGCCAGACTCATGTCATCTCTTCCTCCCTTGATCAGTAAGAGTCTGCCATAGTGAAATATAAAATCCAAATGCAAATCAGCCTAGTATGCCTCGGTATATAGGTCACAAGACTAGTGAAAAGGGTATACAAACCCAATCATCTGAGGTAGAAACACAATTGTCCTCTATCACATTATATACACTAAGACACGAGCACAGTCGTTGTCCTATCTAGGAATGACCGCAAGTATCCTCAAATCCTTGCGGTCAAGATGACAAGGACACAGAGTCACTTGCACCTTGCAGGCTCAACAATATGCACTTTGAGTTTCCATTAAGGGAATACTTAGTTTCACCATCCAACAAGTTTTGACAATGGAATGGATCTATGTCACAAGGTACTACATAATTAGGGTTCCACTTGATTAGTTAAAAATATTGGGTGTGTTTAACAACATCAATCAAGTTACTAGCAAACCCTAAAAGATTCTACAAAGATAAGGTAGGATGCAACTTCAAAGATATAAAATGTATAGGGTATAAACTTATCACGTCATCACATGTTACACTTCCACTGCCATACACAAGGCCATCACCATTATAACATTATCATGGGATATTGATCCCTCATTACATCACCAGAGGATATCACCTCCATTAGGATACAAAATCATTGCCAAGGTCATAAGACCATGCACAATATTCCTTGCAAGAACATTATTATCTTTCCATGCCTCATCAAGGCTCATAATCATCACACATGTGTTACATAGGCTCCAACACATTCTTACATTATGCATGTATGATGTTCACAAGACAATAGTTTAGGATTACAATAGTTTATGAGAGAGAAAACATTCTATCAACATGCTAATTATTTAAGTAACTAGGCAACAACATTATGTAATTTCAATTGAGTTACCAATCAACAACTAACATTAAACCCTTATTACCATCATCTCCAACTTTCTTGGAAATAATCAAGTCAAACATCGTCACTATAGGGTCAACCATACAAGGAAAGCATATGTCCAGGAAATCTCATCAACCAAAGAGGAGTAGGTCACACCATCTTCATTGGTCAAAGAGGTCGACCAAGCTTAGCGACCATCATGGTCAGCACACCATCGACTGAAGAGAGCAAAGTCACACATCTAAGCGACCGAAGAGAAACATGACTCATCACATCGACTGAAGAGAAACTTGGAGACCAAAGCTCATGAGGGGAAGCTCATCGATTGAAGAAGACATTACATACATAGGGACCACTTAGCTCCAAAGCGTGGTGACCGAAGATCCATGAGAAAACTCATCAATGGAAGAAAGAAGGCCACCTTAGAGACCACTCAAAGAGGTATAAACTTAGAGACTGCCGACCATCAAAACCCTTCAAAAACATGGTTCATAACATGGTGAACATCAAGAGGAAAAACCACTTCCAACACAAGATAGAAAACAAGTTGATCATCATCACGAAACCAAAATCACCAAGGAGTAAAACACAAAGCAAGGATTATCTCCAAAACCCTAAATCCACTATCAACATGAGAGGAAAACTGAATCATTAAGCAAGAGAGAGTACCAGCATTTCTACCATAATTCATGTATCCAAAACTTCCATAATCAAGATAGAGAACAAAACCTTGATCATGAGAAGAAAACCAATGTTTAGCATGTGCATGCAAGAACCAACACTTCCATCATCAACAAGAGTCTGGGTATAAGAATTAGGGTTTATAAGAAGGGATAACACTACTCAAGATCACCACATAAGCATAAAGTCAATATATCATCATAATACTACTTAGAACCACATTTAGAGGTAGATTAAATGCATGCAAGATTAAGTCCAATAATAATCAAGGAGAAAGTTACATAAGTCACCTTGGTTGTGAAGAATAACTCCAAAAGAAAGATACTCCAAGGAAAGAGAAGAAAACCCAAACTGGATCACCGTCTCACTTCAAGCTAGTGTCACCTCAAAGAAATAAGAACAGCCCTAGGTTAAAGGAGCATAAGAAAGAGGATAAAACCCTAGGCCAAAAAGATAAGAAAGAGAGGAGATCTTCAACTCAACTCTAGCACTACCATGGAGAACCATGGATTCAGACAAAATGAGAGAAGTTCCTCAAGAAGTACCACCATGGCAACCCATGGATTCAACTAAGAGAAGGAAGAGAGGTAGGGTTGTAAGGAAACAAAGATCAAGCAAGAGAGATCACTTACCAATATCCAAGAACACCAAAGGATCAACAAAGAAGAGTTGCTCCAAGCCCTAGCTCCACATGCAAGGGTTTGGTCTCTTCTAAGCTTAAGCACCACCTTCTCCATTAATAACACAAGGGATGAGATCCAACAAGAAGAGAGAAGGGAGAGGGTGTAAAAGGATCACTTGCATGCAAAGAGAGGGGTATATATACCCAAGGGTAGGAGATAGGTAAGAGAGGTTAGGCGTCATGCCACATGTGCCACTTGTCCACTAAACACTTGACCATGCAAGCACTAAACATATGCATGCAAAGAAGGTCGTTAAAACTAAAGAAACTCATCAACCTAATTTGTCCATGGTAGCTCATTGGTTGAAGGAACACAAGTTCCAAAAGCCAATTGGTCGAAGAAGACATAGAAAACATAGGAGAAGGTCCAAAAGCCAATTGGTCGAAGAAGACATAACAACCATAGGAGATCAACCCTAGGATATCTTTACTCATTGATCACTAATGTCACTAGGTTCACTCAAAAACTCATCGACCGAAGACTGTGGTTGAAGAAACATCAAGGTGGTCGCTGAAAACCAAAACTGAACGATCAACACACAAGTAAGGTCAACCATCTACAAAAGGAATCTAAGCAAAACCCTATTCGTCAAGAAATGACGCCACCTCATCAAACTAGGGTACAATAGGGTGCTTAAAGGTTCAAATCCCTCCAACATGGTACCAAAACCTGTGAGGCACATCAAGCATGTGACAAGTTGCATGATAAACCCTAAGCATGTGTAATTGCAATTAGGTCCAAAATAAGCACATATATAGTATAACTAGCTCAAACAATATTCAAATCATACCAAATTGGAAATACAAGCATGTCACATGTTATCAAAGCACATAACATGGTTAGATTAAGTTTTTGGGCATCTAATTATTCTCAATAAAGTAAGATTATCAAGAAAGCTATGTTAGGGGTCATAAAGTTTTGGGTCAGATTTGGATTTGGGGACTCATTATTTGTCATCTTCCTGGCCCTCTTCTCTATATTCATGGGACTCCATAGTTCATCATTCTTAGTTTCTTTCTCCCATAATCACACTCTCTTCTCCCCTCCTCTCCTATATTTTTGAACTCCTTTACATTCCTAGAGTGAACCCACATCTAGAGACTCCCAATATCTGTAAGTTTGAGCTCTAAAGAAGTCTCCTCCTACTCAGGTTTCTTGTCCCCTATATGACATCTGTTTCCCTTTGTGACTAGAATTCCCAGCTATTCTATGGATCCCCATCTATGAAAATCCATGCAAAAACCTTCAACAAATCCCCACGCAACATTTTCCATTGTTAGATTTTCTTAATGGCCTCTGGCATCATTTCCTCCAACTTTGATTATGTTCTCATGCGATATGAGTTGGGTTGGCATTCTTTAGGAAATGATTCAATTGTGAGATCTTATGTTTCACCTCCTCACACCTTAGAAACATTTCTATCTTGTCCAATTTTGCATCATAGTTACTATATCTATCTTCTCCTTTTTGGCTACTGCTCTTGTGGTTTTGAGGAAGTCTTGGATTTCTACTTTATAATCATAGCTTCCCTTGGTTCAATTTCTTTGAATTCTTTACCCTTGAATTCCTGATCTCGAGCTGTTAGATTCTCATTTGAGCATGTGTCTTTCTTTGCCAGTTGAGGATTCCGGAGCTACTCACAATGGAAATAATGGTGGGGGCATATTAGTTCCTTATGTCATCGCGCCCCAGTGTTGACGATCATTGAGACTAGCTTGATTTGAGGATGATGATTGCAACTTCTGTTTCACCAGTATGGTTCTGAGGTGAATATCAATTTCTAGAGTTCGGTAGGTGCAATAGTATCTTCTCACTAAGGAGAACAATAAAGAAAATGACATCCAAGTATTTTATGATTTTCCCTCATTTGATTTTGATTTTGTCACACCTTCCATGGGCATTTCTGTCATTTCACAATTCATTTTATATATTGTCATAGGTTTAATTTAAGAGACATCTTTTACAAACCTTCCCTATCATGCATGAAGATTTTGATGCATGATGTGGAGGCCTTTTGGTCCTTTTGATTTGGTTTTCTGATTTTACTTTCATTAGTTTGCTTTATCTTGCAAAAAGCATAACTAGTACTTTGGCTATTGAAATATAAAGTTAAAATATGCTTCGGAATCAGAAAAATAAGACCTATCTTATGGTAAGGGATTTATAACCTAAATTCATTATAATAAGAAGACAATATTTCTAGGGTTTGCAACACAATCAATAATTAATTATTTACATATAATATTCTAATAGATGAAGAAATACCCAGATTGTATATAGGATTGGACTTTGACTTTGGGTAGACATTTTCAAGACATGTTGCATCCCTTCGAGTCTATATTGAGCAATTGTTCTATATTCTCTCTCTTTTGACCTAATTTGAAGGATATACGTGAAATGTTTCCTTTGAGATTTATTTAAACTCTTTGGAGACTCTAATATTGAAACTAGAAATATATCAACTCTTCATTGTTCATATTGTACTTTGGAATATAAGATTTGTACTCTTTTTCATGCTATCTCTAGTTGAACCCTAATTGGTGGAATTGATGTATATTGTGCTATTTGTGCATTGATACCCTAATTTGCTCATGATATGATGTTCTACCTTTAGTTGGACAATCTTAATTAACCAATATCATGACTAAACTTTACTGGCCTCTACAATGCATGCTTGTTGATTCAATATTGCTATGATTTTATGATATGCTTTTGTTTTTTGGGTTATGTGCCTTTTATGTTTTTAAAATGGAGGTTATGTGCCCACATTTATATTTTTGGAAGTATGGTAATGTGCTATGCTCTATCGGGTTAGAGTTATGTGCTCTACCTGTCATTATTTCATTATATTTCACTAGTACTATGCTTATCTCAAGTGCATGGTGATTATTTCATTTATGTTGATGAGTCATGTCTCCTAATTACTCAGTTTATGCTCATGTTAAGTAGTCATGCATTACAATAGGAACTCCCAATTCTCTAGAAAATATGGCTCTTTTGATAATTTCTTCACACGTACCTGCAGTAGCATTCAAGTAATGTCCTTTGATTTCACCTATTTTGGCTTGTGATTTATAAATTACTTCAGCACAAAATAGGAAACGATCTCTCCAACACATAAATGGTTGTGCGTTCACGTTTTAATCATATTTGGTAAAATCAAGTCCACCACAAAGACATTCATAAACCTCTCTACCGTAGTTTTTCACAAAAAACCTTTTTTAATTCATGACAAGTACAAATAATTATTTTCATCTATTGAAATGTTTTCTTTTGATATCTTCTTGGATGGTCCCTTTCCCTCTTTCTTTGGGAATCCTTGTTATATTCGATGTCCTTTTGCCCATATACTTGCTCAATATCTATTATGTGCGCATACTGACATTTTGTGCTGACAAACATCTAATTTGTCTTCTTTTGTGGTGTACGCTTCCAACTCCTAGGTATAGAGCAAGATGGTGTGGACCACAACTGACCTAAACATATTGAGTTTAGCTGATCTCTCTTGAGAGGTAGATTAAAGTAGTTATTTTACCTTATGCAATTTATTTTCTATAGTTTTCTTTTATGTACACCATGTGTGGTGAAGAACAATGATAAACAGAAACATTATAATAGCTAGATTTTTATCATCTTCTACTATCATTTTTGTATTTGATACATTATATACTTGAACTATAGTATATTATACTTTGTGAATAATTATTCTCCAATTTGTCATTGGATGGTTTTCTATTATTTCACATTGAGTAAGTAAGTGGCTCTACTCTCGGGTCCCACTCCTTCCATCAAGTGTACATGTGATTCTCAAAAGCCAAGTTTCAGTTGCTAGGGGAACTTTATCTAGGTAGTGGGTCAAAAGATTTTTTTAGGTAATTGATGCTCGGGGACACTCCCTTAGACAAACTCCTATTGTTTCATTCTCCTTAGATTGAGTTCATCACACAATAATTTTACATATAGTGAAAAAAAGAAATTGAAACATGAAAACATAAGATATATGAAACACTATGATAATACCATCATTTAATAAAATAACAAAAGAGTGAGAGATGTACAATGGTGTTGCCCACACCTAGAAACAACATTTGTAGATCACACGAAAGGGAAGATTGTTTTCTTAACATAATTTACATGCTTATAATTTCTTGATTTGCCCATGCTCTTCAATAAATCCAAATGTGATGGAGAAAATCTATAATAGATCATGTTTTATTGTCTCATCACATGTTTTGGTTTGTAAGGATCAACTTAAGGGGTAGGCAAAGTGTTTGGTTCCTCTAAGAGGGTTATAACTAATGATATTGTTATTATGCCCCGCCTCATAAAATTTATAACCAAAAACATAAAATAGAAAAATAACATGCTCATGGAATTATGACATAAGTGATAAGTGTGTCATGCTGGGTTGGCGACATTTTAGAGCGTGGTGTCCCTTAGAATGTCATAAGTGATGATAGTGTTAACGATGATAAAATGATGTATATCATAAGCGCTGATTGGGGTAGGTATTGACTGTTTCCTATAGTGCAATTTAAATAAAAATGGACTAATTGGAAGGCTTTTAATTGGAAGCTTGACACCCTCATGTCAAGTTTGTGATTTATATCATAGTTTTGAGAATACAGATCCCAATAATTAGCTATCCATGCGATTGGGTAAAAGGTGTGCTCGGCCCTTTATGATGGATGTGATTCTCTTATTTAAGCTTACACTACAAAGAGTCATACTCCTTGTGGAAAACATACAATTAAAATTTCATATTGAAACACAATTAATGGAATGATTTACATATGATTTGATTTTTGTTGTTGGAGGGATGGATATGAATAAGTGTCAAAGTACGTGGATGCTAAGAATTGTATATATTGAAAAGAGTACTGATATAGAGCACACCACTTGAATCAACATTTACACTCTGGCTTCGAGAACCCATAATTGTCATCATGCACGCACACACCTTTTGATTTTTATGTGTTTCTGATGCTCTGTCCGTACTATATCAATTTCACAATTGAACTGTATCAAAAGTTGAAAAGATAGGATAAGACTGAGGGTATAAAATCCCTCATACCTCCCACTTTGTCCCTCTTTTTAACCGGCTCCCTCTTGCTCCCGCCTGACCAAGCACTGCCCACTAGCTGTCTCCTCTCCTCCGTGTTGCGTCCAACCCACCACCGCCCGCTCAAACAATGTTGTCGTCTTGCACGTCACGACGTCATCTCCCATTTTTTACCACAAATCTCTCCTCTAAACTACTTTCGAGTCCGGCGAGCCGCCGCACATTGTATGCTTCCTCACCTACATCGTTGCCAATGAGACTAAGCCATCATCATGCCCAAATCATGCCATATGCCCGCCATCTTCCATGCCATGCCTGCTATTGTGAATAAGATGTCATCGCGTCCAGCTTGCCGCCATGCATTGTGAATGGGATGCCATCCCGTCCAGCCCACCGCCTCACATCCTAGCTACCTCCTCGTCTCCACCATTTCCTTCGGGGCCAAGATTCGTTATGTCCATCCCGCCAACAAGCCTCCGCCCACCGCCGTGTTCGGGTCACCGTTGCGCCCAACGCGATGTCGCACCCTGAACACACCACCTCCTCTGTTGTCAACCTTCACCATGACAACAACATCTCACCACCGCCATATCCACTCCACTATCAATGATCAACATGACTTCATTTCCATTCCCATGTCGTCGATGTGCCCTACACCACCACATCTGTTGTTGTGTCACTACTATTGTCGTTGTGCCCATGATGCCTGCCGTTTAGATCACTCACATATGCTATCATTTTTATTAATTTTAGTTGATCCACCTGGAATTGGTATAGTAATGGACAAACATTAGACATTTGTTGAATGTGTTAGGGTACCATCACATTTGTAAATGAGTTTTAATTTTGTTCCAAATAAAAAGTGTGATTATTAATATGTTGTATGCTATGTAGAGTTGTGCATAAATAATGTAAAAGTGTTGAAAAATAATAATAAATGAGTATAGTCTCTTGTATTATATTTCTTTGATAAAAAAATTCCCCAGATTAGAAGCACTACTCTGGTTTATCTTTAGTCTCGTTTAGGATGTATTTTGGTATTGAAATGAACATTAATTAGTATTGTGTCAGAATTTACAAATGAGTATAGTGTCTTGTATTATATTTCTTGATCAATTTTTTTTCTACTTTTCATATAGTAATCATAAGGAGTTTAGGATGGTGGGAGCATTCAAAAAAGTAGAAAGGGCGAATGGAGGGGCGACAGCGGGGAGAACCTCAGATGGTCCATGGCGACGGCCTCAAAATCCCCCCCGACGGGTCCTCGTTCCAAATCTATCAAGGAGAATGTTGGCGTCGCTAGATCTGAGAGGGCTTGGACGAAGTTGTTTGCTGATCTGAAGAAAAGGGAGAACACCACACTGTAGTATACCCGGTCGGAGGTCGTGGATGGGGAGCTGAGGTACAGGCGGGAGAAGGTGATTGATATTGTGAAGAAATGGAGTAATTCAGAAGCTGGATACATCGTTGGTTTGAAGCCTCACTGGCCGAACCTAGTGCGATACTTCGAGACAGTATGGAAACCTAAAGCCCCTTTCGAAATTATTCCAAGGAATAAAAGCTTCTTCATAGTCAAATTCAAGGAAGAGGAGGACCTAAAAACAACTGTTGAGGGCGGGTCGTGGTTTGTAGGAGGTAAGCCGTTGCTTCTGAAGAAATGGGAGTTAGGTGAGTCCCTAGAGAAGCAGAAGATGACGAAGATTCTGGTGTGGATCAGGTTCCCGAACCTACCTCTGGAATTCTGGGACGGTGAGATGCTAGGGTTACTGGGAAGCTTCATAGGAAGGCCTCTCTGCTCTGATTTCTCTACCAAAGCTATGGTTAGATTGGATTTTGCTCGAATTCATGTCATCGTTTCTAATGGTTGCTCGTTTCCAAAGGAGATTGTCTTACGCAGCGATCAAGGGCATCAGGATGTCATTGAAGTGCTATATGAATGGATCTCGGAAATCTGTACGAAATGCAACTATTTTGGACATGAGTCAGGATCGTGCTCAGATCTGTTTGCTAGAAAGGAGTGGATTCCCAAGAAGCAGTTGTCTTCTATTCCTGAGAAGTCAGTGTTTGTACAGGATGTCTCTACAGAAGGTGTGGATGTTTCTACTAATAAGGTTGTACAGGGAGACCAGGCGTGCACTGATATAGCTAATAATAGTCTGAAGGATTTGAATGTGCAAGTGAATCAAGGTGCTGGTAATGGGGATAGTTGTTGTATAGTCCAAGATGAGAGCAAAGGGGAGAGACGAATCCCTATTCCTGAGAGTAATATATCCCTTCTGGTGAAAGAATCCTCTGTGGGTGTTGGAGGTAGTGTCCCAAGCAGAAAGGACTCTGGAGGAGCCTTCAGTCAAGGTAGTAGAATTATGATGGTGAACAATAATGGTTCTAACAGCTATTCTATACCAGCGGAAATGGGTGGTGTCCTTGATAGTAAACTAAACCTCAAAAAACAACTGAAGGATAAAGAGGGGTTTCTTACTGTGACAGGGAAAAATAGAAATCAGCAGAAGAGAAGCAACAAAAGTGTATCGTTTGCGAAAGAGATTGTAAAAGATGTATCTGTGAATATGTTTGACCTGCTGGGGGATGAAATTGAAGAAGGGAAGGTGACTGGGGCTGGCAGGATACCAGTCAAAGATCGTTTTAATGGGTGACAATCTTGGTGTGTTTTCCTGGAATGTCCGCGGTTTGAATGCACCAGGACACCAGGGGAAACTGAAGGAAATCATCAATCTATACCAACTTCCTATCAATATTCTCATTGATACTAAGGTGAGGTATACAAAGATTGTAAAGGTGATCGACAGGATCTGGAATAATAAGCAATGGTGTTCAAATCACATGGCTCACCCTTTGGGGAGGATTGTTATTCTTTGGGACCAGGATTGGGTGAAGATCTTGAAAGTGAAGGAAACTGATCAGCTTATTCACTGTTGTGTTGAATATAAAGATTGTATCTTCTATCTTACTGTTGTGTATGGTCAGAATGAAGAAAGGAAAAGAAGTGATCTTTGGAATGATATTAAAAGTCTTCATAGTGGTATGCTAGATCCTTGGATCTTAATTGGAGATTTTAATGCTATCAGGTTCACCAATGAAAAGAAAGGCAAAGGTTTCTACTCTGCTAAAGCTATGAATGATTTCAATGATATCTTTGTTCATACTGACTTGATGGAAATGGAGCTTAAAGGGGCTTTCTATACCTGGGATAATAGACAAAAAGGAGAAAACCTTATTCTTTCTAAGATTGATAGGGTGTTGTTTAATGGTGAGTTTAACAATGTCTTTAAAGACAAGTGGGGTGACATTCAAAGTACTATCTATAGTGATCATAGGCAGGTGGTTGTTAGACTTGGTAGAAATCTTAAAAAAAGAAGGGGTTATTTCAAATTCATTAATGCCTGGACTAAACACCCTGATTTCAAAGATGTTGTTAAAGAGGCCTGGAATATTAAAGTGGATGGTTGCCCTATGTTCAGAGTTATCAAAAAAATGAAGAATGTTAAAAGCAAATTGGTGAAGTGGAACAAAGAGATTTTTGGTAATATCCCTGATCGTGCTAAAGTTCTGGAGTTTGAAGCTACTGAAGAGGCTAAGGCTGCAGATATGAATACTGATAATCTGTGGTTGAGGGAGTATGCTAATGAGAAGAGAGAACAAGCCTTGAAGGCTGCTGAATTAGAAGAATCCTATGCTAAACAGGTGTCCAGGGTAAACTGGCTAAAACTGGGGGATAAAAACACCAATTTCTTTTATAATAGTATCAAAACCAGGGCATCTAGAAATCACATCCGATGTATGAATATAAATGGAGAGATTAGTTATGAGGAGGATGATATCTCTGAGCATATTCATAGTTACTATAATTATATCTTCAATAAGTACTCGGATGATGAAGATACTCCTTGGGATGAGGATTGGAAGCTACCTTCTATTTCTGTTGACCAGTTTGATATGTTGAGGGGTTTTGTTACCAAGGAAGAAGTTGATAGAGTGATCAAAGAGGCTGATGGGGATCGAGCACCATGCCCTGATGGCTTCAATGGGCATTTCTTCAAAAATACTTGGGATGTCATTGGTACAGTGGTAACTTTGGCTGTTCAGAATTTTTTTAGTAGCAACAGAATGTTAAAAGAAATCAACAAAGCTTATATTACCCTTATTCCTAAAGTCCAAGAGGCCAGCTGCATCAAGGATTGGCGTCCTATTGCTCTGTGTAACTTCTTGTATAAGATAATTTCTATAGTCCTTTCTAACAAACTCCAGGTTGTGCTCCCCTCTCTTATAAGCCAAAATCAAGTGGCTTTTTTCAAAGGTCGCAATACTGCTGATGCCCTTCTTCTGTCTAATGAGCTTGTTAGTGACTTCAACAGAATTAATGGAGGTGATAAGATGTGTATTAAAGCTGATCTTACTAAGGCCTATGACTCTATAAGATGGCCGTTTCTTTCAAAGTCTTAAAGAAGATGAACTTCCCTTCTTGTTGGATTGAATGGATTCATACTATTATGTCTACATCTAGCATGCATATGTTGGTAAATGGGTGCCCTTCTCATGTGATTTATCCTTCTAACGGTATCAGGCAAGGTGATCCGCTTGCTCCCTCTTTATTTGTTATCACCATGGAAGGCTTCACTGCCATGATGAACAAAGTTGTGGAGGAAGGGATTATAAATCCGATTAAAGCTGGCAATACTAGTATTTCACACATCTTGTTTGTTGATGATGTCATGATTTTTACTAAAGGGGATGAGAAGAATGTTGAACATGTTAGAAAGCTTATTGATTTCTTTGGAAAGGCTTCGGGCTTGGTTATGAATGCTGAAAAGAGCAATGTGTTTTGTAGCAGGGGTGTGGATACAGACAAAATCTCTTCTATTCTTAACATTGCTAGGGGGTGTTTTCCTATGAGGTACATGGGGTTACCTTTGTTCTGTGGCAAGCTTAAAAGTTCGTTCTGTTTACCTCTTATTGATAAGATTAGAAGGAAGCTGGAGAACTGGAAGATGAAGTCTCTCTCCTTTGGAGGTAGAGTGGAGCTGGTGATATCCACGCTCAGTGCCCTACACCTATTCTGGTCTTCTACGTTTCCTCTCCCTTCAGATATTATGAAGCAAATTAACACCATTTGTAGGAATTTTGTGTGGGGAGGCCCGAACATGGATAAGAAGATACATCTGGTTAAATGGAGCTATGTCTATAGACCCAAGAAGGAGGGGGTTTGGGTATTAGAAGAGTGGAAGAAATAAACAAGGTTGGACTGCTGATGAATGCTTGGAATGTGGCTTCCAAAAAGGACATCTTATGGGTCAAGTGGCTCAATGAGAAGTACCTATCTAAGGAAACTTTCTGGTCTTGTGGTCTGAAGAGTAACGGTTCCTAGATGTGGAGGCATATCTTAGAACAAAAAAGTTACTTGCTCCCCTTGATTAATTTTACCATTGGTGATGGTTGCAGTGTAAGGATTTGGAAAGATCCCTGGACCCCTGGTAATAAACTCCTCAGTGATTGTATTGATAAGAAGAATATCATGAGGATTGGGTTTGGAAGCTTTGGGTTGCTCAGTAACATCATTAAAGATGGTCAGTGGTTTGTGCCTGCGAAGAGAAGATTTGATGATCTTAACAAGTTTCTTTCTAAATCGAGTATCCAGCTCCATTCCAAAGATAGTCTAACTATTAAAGGAAAAACATCTATTATAATTAAAGATGCTTGGGAGATTTTTAGGCAAGTGAATCCTATTCCTTACTGGACTAATTGGCTTTGGAGGTTCAATCATCCTAAAAATATTGTTCTTACTGCTTGGAAGATGTTCTTGGGTAAGATACCCACTGTGGACTATCTTCAAAGCTATGGTATACAGCTGGTCTCTAGATGTACTTTGTGTGAAAAAAGTACTGAATCCAGCAAGCATCTCTTTTTTGAGTGCCCGTTTGCTAAGGAACTCTGGAAAGAAGCTAAGGAGTTTTGCTGCATTGAAGTGATTCCAAGGAAGCTAGAGGACTGTGTTCTGAACATCTTAAAAAAGCACCAGTTGGGTACCTTAGCGGTCATACATGCTATCTGGCTGGAGAGGAACAACAAGATCTTCAGAGACAGAAATAGAGATACCAAAAGTTGATGTGGTTATCTTATAGATATAATTTCTCTGTATAGATAGTTGTTGTTGTTTCCCATAGTGGATGTATAGGTTTTCGTTTCCCTGTATATCCGAACTATGTAACTCATTCTTTTCTCAATAAAGGTGGTAGGGCTTACTGAGAAAAAAAAAATGAAGAGGCGTGATCCATATGTTATGCAGAGTTATGCATAAATAATGTAAAAGTTTTGAAAAAATAATAAATGAGTATAGTGTCTTGTATTATATTTCTTTGATCAGAAAATTCTCTAGATGACAAGTACTACTCTGGTTTATCTTTAGTCTCGTTTAGGATGTATTTTGATATTGCAATGAACATTCATTAGTATTGTGTCTGAATTAATAATAAAATATGAAGAGACATGATCCATATATTTTTATCAATGCAGTCATGTAACGCACATAATTATATTTTATACATAATAAATGAAATAATGATGTCAATATAATGAATGTCATAACATTTAAAAAATATAATATGTTGTGTTAGTTTGTTCTGAGTCTAGTTGTTGATAACTTTTGATACTGTTTTAAATAAATTTAAGTATAATTTTTTTGACTTAGCATTAAAATTTGTAAAAATGTCATTATAGGCAACTAGGACACTATAATTTTCTTAAAAGTGGAGGAAAAATGAAAAAAATTAATTTAAATTGAGTTGATTTGTACATGGGAATGAGATAAATGCTAGTGGTTGTGTGATGGATGGTTGAATGACATTATTATCTTCATTGCACCATCTGCATGCATACTTATATATTCGCGAAGTGAAGGGAAAATATTTTCATATTTTTTTAAATTGGGCACACTGTGTCAGTTTATTATTGGTACATTTATTGATGGATTTCAGTACGATCGTGAATACAATTGAGTAGTCTTTTTGGACTTAGCATCAAATTGAAAAAAATTATATAAATATAATCAACAACTAAATTTACATTTTGTTTCACAAATCAAATGAACCCTTGACTGTACACACTATGTTAGTTGATATCTAGTATATATGCTAATGACTTTTGGCACTGCATTGAATATATTTAAGTATCGATTTCAGACTTAGTCGTGAAATGTATACAAATATGTGGTCAAGTCAGACTTTATATCTAGCTGAAAAAAGGAGTCTGAAAAAGTCAAATTTCAAAATCGTTGTCTTGTTGCAAAAAGAGTATAAGTACAAGTAATTAGACAGTTGGTAGTTGGGTAGCGGGTTGTTTTATTACAGAAGCATCATGCATGCAAGTAGTGCATAGCACTAACATATTTTTTGCCTAAAAGACCGTGTCACGCATTGCTAAAAGGTATAAATTGTGATTATTTTGCGTATTCCCGATGTTGGGAAGTGGATGTTGGTGGAAAATGTGTGATGGGAATAATTTTCCTATTGAAAATAGATATTGGGTTTCGGGAGTGGATAAGGATAACATGTATAGGTTATGTGCGAATCTCAATGAAATTAAAATGTGATAATGAAACTTGCCTTTATGTGGTCCAAAGACAATCTAACTATTAATTTATAGAAAACGAAGTTGTTACATTTGTTGGAAAGAATCTTATACGCAACGGTAACGGTTATCCATACAAACTAGGTACATAAGACCTGCATCTGAACAATACTCAAATCTTTCGACATTGGAATTTACAAACACGATTTCCTTTTTGCTTTTGCGTTATTTTCTTGTAAAACAGAGGCATGGTATCCTTGGGTTAACTTGGAGGTTTGAGCAGGAAGAGGCCGTCGAGAAGGAAGAGAACGCGAAGTAAAAGGACATAAGCCACCAGGCGTGTGGATTTCAGGGTGTTAACAACACGAGTACGGATTTAACTCCAAGGCCAATGGAAGACATTCAAAAGCTACTACTACCAGCACCACGAGCCTCCTGACGAATCAAAAGGGCTGCTGCTCGCGGTTGAACTAGCAGCTGAGCAGCGCGGTGCCCACAGCCCTATCTGCATCTTCATCAACTGGGCTGATTGAAGCAGCTGGAACAGCAGAGGAAACTAATGTCAAATCCAGCCGAAGAACCGAGCATTGCAACGGATTACGTATATCTCTATTAGCTAGTGTGGCGGTCAACGCGGGTTAGCTCCATCTTGAATACCTGATTAACGAATCAGGCATTCAGGCCGCAGCCAGGACGGGCTGTACGTGGCGGGTATGAAACTCGCGGAGGAGCAGGAGCATGGACTCCGCTTCTTCCTCCTCCGTGGCCAGAGCAGCGGCGGCTCCTTTAGTATTGATTGCGCCGCCTGCTAGGGCCGTCAGGACGGTGCCTCGAGCCGCCCGAGCGGAGGTCGCGACGATGAATGAAGCAGCTAGGAGGAGGAAGAGGAGCAAAACAAGTGCAGCAGCAGAACGCATACCTTTCGCTCCCTTCACAGTGTTCATATTCTCTTTCTGATCTATCGTGGCTGCGTCTCTCTTGCTCAAAGCTAGACGAGGATGGGTCGTGATGGGTGGGTCATGGATAATCTTACACGCATGCATATATATCACATTGCTGATGCTAGAGGATGTTGTTGAGTTGCAAAGATAGGGTAGGCGTGGCGGTTGACCTATACGGAACGCAGGTTATATATATATGCTAGATCCTACCTCTCCGTTGCATTTCCTGCGTGGGCGGTGGGTCGTTAATCTTGATTATAAATTATATCCATCCTTTGGTTTGTTGGTGTTTAGCTGTGCCAAACCAATCCGTTCCGTCAATATTTGCCGAGTCAGACTTGATGGGCATTCTTTATTTATATCAATTGGGCGTGCTGCTTTCGTTCTTGATTAGTTGGCAAGCTCATTGTTTGCATCTTGAGCTTGCACGCTAGGTGATTCTTATTGTCGATGAGTTGAAAACACACACGCTAGACAATATTATTATATTACAGACTAAATACAAAAATAGTTCTTTTATGACATCGAGTTTGTGAATGCGACGTGGAATTGTACATATTTAGTGTATTGATGCTGACAATTTCAAAAATTAAATTATTGTTATCCAAACAAGATTTTATCTTTCATCATTCCATTCAGTTAATATTAATCCTATTTTAATGACGTCATTGTAACTTCAAGTATGAATTACAGCTGTTATTCAATATCCATCAAGCAAAAGCTATATGAAACCACCAGCTTTACATATCTCATAGATTAGTAAGTTGTTCGTTTCCTGTTCCGGTTAGAGGGTTATTCTCATAAAATTTATCGTTTATGATAAAGGGAATGGGTGTTTTGATTGATGTTGATTGCAACATCGAGGGCAAGCACTATGGAGATATCAGTTATGGTTCTGAATTTAACAAGAAAAATTCTTGGCACTCTTGCTCGGGATGACATCTTCTGTGTCCGAGACAATTTTTTTTTTTAAAAGAATTATTGGGAAATCTATTCATCCCGAACCTCACCCGGCTTCAATTTTTTTTACAAGAGACTCCTAAAACTCTAAAAAAAGGGATTTCAACATGAAATATTGTAAACTACAAAAGGTTTCTATTCTATGTGCTGGCTTCGCAAACCATCTCCTCATATAAGCAACCCCCATGAATCCAGCACGTACACACCCCTAACCGACGGCGGCATGGATCTAAGGTTCCTAAAGACAAATCTATCCTCTAATCCTGCACCATATTCCGCTAACTTTAAAGCTAGTTAGTTGGCCTCTTTGCTCTTAAATGCATGCCCCCATCCTTTGTCTCGTGCGTGATTGATCATTTTTTTATCCCCTTCATTAACCTCCATGGACCATATGAGATTGCATCGAGCAATTTTAACATCGATCTATCATCTATCTCCAGTGTAACATTCAACAACGGCTGCAAAATGTCACCAAGCCCATCCCAGACTGCCTCAAGGAGACAGTTGTGATGGCACGGGCTAGACCTAGGTCCGACAAACTCCATGACTACACGGGACGAAGAGTCCCACACTATGCCTCCTATAGCCCATTTCCTCAACCCTACACCTCCACTCCTCCATGATACGCATGTCACATTGAGCTTGAGTCGTCCCACATGCGGCGGCCGTCAGCTTACTGACCTAAGGACAAAGTCCTTATGTAACATACTGAATTCTAAATGTAATCTCCATGTAATCCTTTTTCCTAAGTTTTCTTCTCATTTATGTCCTTTATGTTCTTGTTGATGAATTAGTGGAATTTATGGTGGTTTGGTAAACATATGCTCAATAATTATATCAATAGAAGGGTTCATGCAGAAATACCTCAAGGAAAGCTTATTTAAGGATCTAAAATGCAAAATCACCACTTAAGTGGAAGAATGGTAAATAAATTCGTGTTCAAATTGTAAGGCCCCAAACCTTGCTTAATGTGTTGAACAAACTTAATTACCATAATTGAGCGCTTAAAACCTTAATCTAACCTTTTTTGGTGTTTTGAAATCATGAGATAAGCTTAAGTTTCAAGTTTGGTCCAATTTTTATGTTTGTACAAGTTATGCAGTTTTTATGCATGTTTTGCAATTTACCAAATTGGGAGGTTTTCTTTGCAAATTGTCACATGTCTTGTGATCCTTAGATGTTTCCTTATCATTCTCGATCATATTGGTCCATGGGGAGCCTAGTTGTACCTTGGTTTGCAAGTGTTTCTCTTCAAGGACATTTTAGGGATTTCCCCCATTATGGATGAGCTTATATTTAGGAGTTACCAACCAATGGGGTGGTTTCTTTGTTTGGAGGTCTGTGGGGGGCCTGGAGAATCGAAAATTGATGGGTAAGAAGTCTCTAAGAGATGTGTAACAATGGTTTGCATGATCATGAATCTCTAGGCTATGGACACATGGAAAGCGCCATGGAAACCTAATGTTTGACTCTTTCCTTATCCATAAAGGCTTGGATGTCCATGGGCACCCTTATACATGGACCCATGGAAAGTAACTTGACACATTTTGCTTTGCTTCTTCCTTATTCATAAAGGCTTGCATGACCATGGGCACCTATGGCATTGACACATGGAAAGTAGCTTGGACACCTCATGCCTTGCTTCTTCCTTAACCATAAAGCTTTATATACTCCTTCCTTACCTCCCAACCAAAATATTTGTTCCATATCACCTCGCTCCTACTTATAACTTCATCCTCTCTCTGTTTGGCCATGGAGGAGTTGTCTCAAGGTAGAACAAGATGCCATCTTGGTAATTAAGGTTTTCTAGGGTTTCATCTACGCTCATCTAGGGTTTCTAAAGTCACCTTTTGGCATTTTCGACCAAGGCAAGTAGGTTTCTTCCCCTTCTCCTTTATTTTCCATAATGTTCTTCTTCCTTCCACCTTCGTCTAGGTCGAAACCCTGGTCTTCCATGGAGAAACTCATCTAAAGCATAAAAGCTCTTCTTTCCATGCTCCTTTTGCTTAGGGTTTGTATCCTTAGAGAAGAAGGTGATTCTTGCTCGAGATTGGTGTAGCATACCAGATCTCGAACCCTACCCTAGAAGTTTAACCTTTTGGTCTTAGCCAAACAAGGCTGAGGATAGAGTGATCCTAATAATATAATGCATGAAAAATGTAAAGTAACATGTGATATAATTCATATGGAAATAATTAGATGATAAATAACTTAATTGGATGCATAATGATGTTAATGGGCCTCTAATGGGCCAGATGACAAAACCCATGTAAGAAATTCTTAAAAGTGGAAATAAACTCCAAATTCGTAGTCGACACATCAAAATAAGTTTACATGTCAATTTTCATTTAATTTGGACAACCTTGAAATAATATGGTAAGTTAAGAGAGAGAAATTACCTAAAAGGTGTAATTAATAAATAAATATAATTCATGACTCCAAAAGAGTAAAATAATATTAGATTCATAATCTACATAATAAATATAGCCTTTGGGTAAATTTTCATCTAATTTGGAGAAAGCTTGCTTAAAAGGTAAAATCAGGAGAGAGAAAGTATGTAGAACCTTCAAAATATTAAATAAATATTCAAACAACTCCAATATGTAAAATTGATGGAAAATTCATGTCCAACACATTAAATATGACTTGTGTGTCAAGTTTCATAAAATTTGGATAATCCTAAAGCCATTAATGAAAGAGGAAAGAGAAAATATGATTTGATTTGTTTAACCCATTAAATATTTCCAAAAGGCAAAAATAATTGCAAAATCAGAATCTAGATGCCTAATTTAACTTATGTGCAAAATTTGGCTTAATTTGGATAATTCTAGAACCCTTAAATGAGGAAAGAGAAAATGCATGAATTTCACTTTGTTTAATTCAATTGATTTTCCCAATTTTCCTAACCTTGGGCTATCACGCGGCCTACTTATTTCAGTCAGTATCCTGACCCTTGGATTTAGATCCAGCGGTAGCTGGATTCTCTTCTTCCTTTCCCTTTTTTGATTTCACACACAGCGATGGGGGCTTCTCTCCTCGATTTTCCTTCTCCGATTTCCTCCCTTTCCTTTCTTCCTTTCCCTCCGTTTTCTTTTCCTTCACCTTTCCTTCTGCTTCCCGAACCTGATGACCTTTAAAGGTAGGGTTGTGGTTTCCCTTTCCCCTATAGTGGCTGGGTGCCACCTTCCCTCCCCTGTTCTCCCTGTCTCCTCTCTGTTTCTCTCTTTCTTCGCCATCTCCTTCCTGTTCAAGCGATCGGACTACAAGGGAATTGTTCCCTCACCTTCTTGGTGTCCCCTTTCCTAGATTGGTTGCATTGTTTCTGGCACTTTTAGCTCCAAGCTCGTTCCACCTCCTCGCCTTGCGCCGTCGGCTGATCTGGAAGTGGCGGGTCGCCATTGTTCTGATGTTGGTTGTGGGATCAAGGGACCACCTCGCGGCTTCCCTCGAAGTCTCATCTTGTCCTCGAGACCGCCAATTCCACCTATATGGGTACACCTCATTTCCCCTCTTTTGCTTCTCGCGGTTGCTGTCCTGAACTGGAACCTCTTGCGGTGGTCTCTTCCGCAGATTTTGAGTCGTGTCTGGATTCTTTGTGTTCGACATGGAATTGCGAAGCTGATGGGTACCTTTGTGGTGGGAAGAAAGAACCTTTGTTTAGTTTTTGATTCAATGGTTCAAGCTTTTGGGGTTCCTGTCTCGCGTGTTCAGTGAAGAAGATAACCCACAGTTGTTTCCCGTTTGGGTCCTCGCTGCTTCTTTTGCTTTTCTTTTAACCAAAAGGGTATAATCATCTTTTACGTTCTGGGCTCCCTTGCTTTTACAAGTTGATCGATTCGACTGTGAGGCCGGTCGAGTTGGCCATCCTTGATTGGACTGACTCAGACCGTTCCCTCTCCCTCTCTCTCGTGCTTTCTCGTATGTAATATTCTGATGTGGCTTTTTCTTGGCTTTTCATTGGTCACTTTTGTAAATTTGACAACTAATTATTCGTAGCTCTGAAAAATACAAATAGATAGTCGTTGGATTCAAAAAAATAAGGGCTTGCTAATGGTCTGGGTTTTGTCAACTGAATCTGATGTTTTAAAAGGGTGATTTAATGGATCTAATTAAATAAGATAATAACCTGTATAATTCATAACTAAATATATAAAAGTTAGAAAAATATAATAAAATATGTTTTGAGTTCATAAAAATATAACCTAAAACATGGCATTGCTTTGATAACCTAATTCACTCATAATAAAAATGCAATTTTTAGGGTTTTGTATATTAATGGAAATCTAACCCTAATCCCACATATGTGCTTAATAGGTTCTTTGGATGCCTAGGCTTGGACCTAGATGTGACTTTGGACCTGTTTGACTCTGAAGTTGTGGTATGTTTGCATCCCCGATTATTCTTCTTGAGAAATTATCCTATTTTTGTCTTACTCTTGGTCCTATGGACATTAGCCTACACATTGTCTTATTCTTTTTTGAAATCATGCTTCATGTGAAGTATCTTAATTGTTATTGATCTTGTGATCATATACATTCTCTTAGAATCTTATCTTGTTGCCTTGGTGCAAGTTGGACTTTTGATATTATATGCCCACTGTGATGTGGATTTTTACTTGTGGATATGTGCCCACTTTGAAGTGGATGTTATATGTTTGTGTTGTCCATTGTGTGATGACAACCCTTGTAACATCTTTTGACTATACTTTCTACTTGCCTCTACATTATACATGTTATGTGATTCAGTATCACTAGAGTAGTGTAATTACATTGGTTTTGGGGAAGTAATCCCCTATTGGAGGGTGGCAGTATACCATTCCTCTATAATCGAGTGTGGCAGTAATCCATACTCAACTTTATATATTGGGAGATTGGCAGTATTCCTTTCTCTATCAGGTTTCAACATTATGAGGGTTGGCCGCCAATTGTTATTTATATTGTTCTAGGGCTATGCTTATCTCACATGCATGCAAGTTGATGATATGTGCTTTGTTTCCCACCATGGTAGTGGATGTTTATATTGATAGCACATTCTTATTATTTGTTGGTTATGGCAAGTATCCCATTTGTTATGATCTTATTATTTTATGCCTGATTGGGTAGTCCTTATCTCTTGCATGGGAAGCCTTTTATTTTGATGTTCCTTGTTCTTTATAAATTGCTCAATTTGCTTTTTAGTATGCTCATACCAGCTTTTGTTGATGTTTCCTATTGTTTTTCTTTTGCTGGGGTATGCTTCCAACCCTAGGAGGAGGACAAGGAAGGCTTGACATGTGGCACCGAACTTAGATTGAGAGTTAAAGGTTGGAGACAATCTTGAGGTGGTTTAGATTTCCTCTACATGGATCCTTATGATGTAAGTATGTAACCCTTTGTTTTATAATTAAATATAGTCATGTTTTTATTCCGCTGGTATACTTTGGTCTTTTGTTACCATTATATTAAGATTTGAAAATTTTACACCCACTCCAACATACCTTCTGAGTGTGTTTGGACTGGAGGTTTTATTGTTCAAATTTTTAGTAGAGAAGTGGATTTCACTTCTTTACAGTTGGAGCTTGTGCTTGGATCTAACAGACATCTTGCTTGAGTTTCTTGTTGATTGGGATCTGATCTTTTTCCTAGTGGCAAGTTATATAACTTGCTCCACGCTTATTTCTTATTATAAGCTTGTTAGTTCATATTCTTATGCTTAAATGATGATCTCCACCTTTAGATGATGTTCTTGTTTAGGGTTTCATTTATTTGTTGTTCTATACATTGGTACTAGCTCTAGATGAATCGAAATGATTGGTACATCCCTTCTAGGGTAATGGATGACCTGGGATAGGCTGTTGGGGGCCAAGTCTAAGGTCGAACCTCTCCCACTCTTTCTCTTCCTTGCTTGCAACTAAATAGCTGACGTGTCATTTTTTGGTTGGTTAGAATTGGAAAACTCATATATTTTTAACTGCTCATCCAAAATTTATAACCAAATATGTTTTGGAATAAAAAAATGAAGCTTTATCTGATAAAAATGCTTTTGAGCTCTAATATTGAGGTTTTTCTAAAGGTGATTTTTGGAATATGATTTTAATACATAATATCCAAAAATATAACAACTTAATCATCATAACTCCAAAATTGACACAAAAATTTCTTGTCTTGATCAGGAAAACCTAATTTGTCCAACGGTGAGATTTTCATAGTCTAAATCTGAGTTTTATGAATAAGATCCAATCTTTGGGTTTCTATGAAATAATGTCCAATATGTACACTAATGAATGTTAGTAAATTGAAATAGGCTAAAGTTGAACTTGGAACATCTAGAAGTGATGGAACTTGGTATTTGAACACAGTAAAGAGGTATGCATTCTTACACCCTAAGTTGGGATATTTGCAAACCAAATCCTATATTCCCTAATCAGTCACTATATGAACCCTATTTTCTCTATTCATGATTCTTTTACTAAATTGCCTCAAAAATTAATACTGATATTCTATTTCTTGGGTCTTGTACCCCACTATCATGTTTCAAATATATGATGCTTCTACTTGCCATAGTTTCTCTTAGCATGTTGATTTTATTAGACTATTTAGCTAATGTAGTGGTACTTATGTACAACCACCCATAGATAGGGCATGTGTTATTTTACCTTGGGGAATGTGCTATTTTCCCCCATCTGTAATTTGTGTTAGTGATTGGGAATGTGTTATTTATCCCACACCTATAGGTTGCGGTCCGATAGGTGCCTCAACCCTACTTAGTTAATGTAGCCAATATTAATCATGCTTGTAATTCCTTTACTATTTTAATGTTATGGCAATCATCTATTCTGATTATACCTCATACTCTCGATCTCTTCATCTATTAATAAACTTGTAGCCTTTACTTCCATGTTATTTTCTTTCTTTTGTTCTTGTTAATATCATTGACACATACCTTGTTTTATTTCCCTCTTGTTGGATGATTTCCCAACCACCCAGATTATGGACAAGGTGTTGAACAAGATCAAGGAAAACATGACCAAGAGTAGCTTCAAAACTTACCTAAAGGATGTCTAGGTTTCTAAAGCTAGATCCTTTGTTTTCTCATCTTTTTCTTATGAAACAATTATGTAGTGAATAATGATGAAAGAATAGCTTTAATTTCTTTTCCTTTCCGCTGCTATTGACATTTTATATGTATCTGGTGCATGCTTATTTACTTCGAATATTATACATGCATCCCTCAATATCTATTATCTTTGTGAAAAGTTGGATGTTTTGTATTTCCTTCAAATTTTAGTAAAGAGGTGATCTTGACTCTTTACAACATGGTATTAGAGCCTTTGGGTAGCTACTAGGGTATGAAGTTGAAAGGAAGGGTGTCTAGAAAGGATCATGATTCGAGGGCTGGCAAGATTTTCCTTCGCAGTACTAGCTTGGTTTATGAGGACTCCCGGGTCCATATGATACCTGCCTGGCCTGAGTTGATATAGATTTTCTGAAATAGCATGCTTTTAGGCAATAGTTGCCTGAGACATTATTTTCTCTTGTATTTTGCTATACTCCTAGAAACCTTATATATAACCTTGCCTTTCAGGAGAGTTGATTTGTTTAACAACATGAACAATAATGACAACTCCAAGGCATCTGCCCAAAATGACTCCAACAGTTTGGACAACCCGGTGATGCCAGAAGGACATATTGTGGGGAACCCTAACACCCCGAGCCTTACCCAGAACAGAAGTTGGCCATATTGCGCTAGCTACTCTCTTCTACCCTAGTGGGGCAACTCACTTCTACTGCTACCAGCGCTAACAAGCCAAAGGAGTTCAACCTGACGGACTTCATCAAGATGAAATTGCCTTACTTCAAAGGAGAGTGTTAACCAAACATGGTTGACAAGGCTGATGATAGGGTTTTAGCCTTGGACCGGACTTTCAAGGCCATGGCCTGTCGTCCTCACCAGAAAGTCCGCTTTGCAATCTACGTGCTAGATGGACCGACCCAAGTGTGGTAGAGTGGCATATCGCATACCAGAGACATAACCACCATGACTTGAGAGTAGTTTCTCAAGCTCTTCAGGAAGAAGTACATCTTCCTAACTTTCTTGAGGGAGAAGGAGGTCAATTTCTACAGCCTTATGTTGGGGGCATGAGCGTTTCCGACTATGTTCAACGATTCCTGCTATTAGAATGCTATCTCACAGACGTTGGTGCCAAGAGAAGATCGGCCCTATTCCTAGAGAGTCTGAGCTATCAGGTTGGCAAAAACCTTATTCCACAACTTCCACTCACCTTCTAGAAAATGGTGGACAAGGCCTTGGATATTGAATCTTACCTTAGATTCCAGCTTTCAGGGCACAACAACAACAAGAAGAATAATAATCATGGCGACAACCATGGTCATGAGAGGTGCAATCGGTGCTCCTGCTACCATCCTCCTAGGAGGTGCCCTGCCAAGAACACCCCTACTCAAATAGATGATTGAGCGGCACCTACCTGCCATGAGTGCATCTAGGTTGGACATATTTGATCTTTCTCTCCCTAGTTTCAACAAGCATATGCTCCAACCCAGCAACGAACACAACATCTACAACAACCATGATAGAATCTGCCTCCATGGAACAACATTCAGAACCAACAATGACCAACTGTGAAGAGGCAAAATGGAAGGGTGTTTTCTCTTAATATTGAAGAAGCTGGAGATGACAATGAAGTCATTGAAGGTGTTGGTAAGGCATGCCTAGAGAGCCAATCATATGATGATTGACATGGCATAAACCATAAAGGATTTTATTAATACTTATAAAGGCAAGATACTAGTTCATTCTATTTTACTGAGTTATGAGATAATGAGGAAACATTATGAATGTCTAGAGAATAATACTACTCAACGACGTATGCCTTCAAGTATATGACTTGGGGAATTGAGATCATACAAATCTTAAGAGTACACATACATATTCTCATTATGTCAGTTGTTACTGTTTAAGGTATAGACACCAGTAACACTAAAGACTATAGTGTGGGTTGGTTGATGAAAATATCTCATTAGTCATGATATGGCAATATCAAAACAAGCACATAGATACGTGTTAGAGAATAGTGCATCAGACAGACCCACCTTGAGAGTGACACATGGAAACCATCAGTGGTGGTCATAGTGATCTCTCATAATTGAAGGTGGTGATTGTGATTGTTAGATTGAAATCACTACAATCATCACATGTCGTCGGGTAGGTTTTGACATCATCAAACGCAATCTTAAAATATGGGTTGTTATAACGATGATGATTGGGTGACTTTGATACATGGGGATTGACTGTGAGTGATAGATATGGGATTTGTCCCTCCTACTGGAGATTGATATCCTGGCCACTTGAAAAGCGAGACTGAGAAAGCATGTGCATGCACATGTAAAACAATATAGGATATGAACATCACATTATCTCAGACAGTCTACTCTTGGTTCAAGGAACATGGATTGACCATTGGGAGGATGATGATTCCATGCCTCAAGTTCATCTTGGATATCAGTGACAAAGGAATTATACAATCACTGCAACACCTTACACAGATTGTAGGTTTAAGTTGTTCTCCAACTTTTCATTCACTTGGGTGGCATTGATGTGTGATTAGGCGCCACTCCTTGCTTGTGATGCCATAAGTTAGTTATGGACACTACCAACGTGATATGGGACCTATAGGGTCACACACAAAGGAACTCATCTAGAAGAGGAGTTTAATCTTGAATGATGATTGGATTGATTACTAAATTGTTTAGGTATTCAATTCACAAAATAGATTGGCTGACTGGACTTCCAAACAACCATTTTAAGTGTTGAGTCAGTCTTTTGGACAAGCCAGATGGGTGTCTCAAGTGTTGAGATGGTCGTTTGGGTTGTCAGGCTGGTTAGATCAAATTGACTAAGTTTTGCCCAAGTGAGGTGTGAACCAACTGGTTCATTCTGATGAACCAATCAACTCAACTCAACTCACCAAAGTATGTTTTGATGAGCAAGACGAGCATCTCGGATATGTTAGAGGGCTTTGTTGGTCCGAACAAAAATTTTGGAGTTTCCTGAACTCTTTTTGATTGCACAATACTTGTAGTCCTAGAATCTAATAGTTAGTATTAATTGGAAACACATTGCCAAATTCCTATGTCATTGGTAAACTGTGAGACGACCATTTGGCAGTGCGAGACGGCCATCTGGGTCACTAGACAGTTGTTTTGGTTTTCTCAGTTTGCAAAAATTCAAGATCTTCCGATCCCTTATACTCCCACACAGGTCCCAAACAAACTGGGAACCCTGATCCTAACCCCACCTATAAATAGAAGGGTAACTGGGGTTTCCCAAAGAACAACAATAACACAATTGACAATCAGTTGCTCTAACACTCGTTGTCCTCTCTGGTTGTGGTAACTGAGAGATCCCAAACAAGTCCTACCCATAAGGGAGGGATAGCTACAGGAGAGAACAATTGATAATCATTGTTGTGGGAGAACAAGTTGGTGACTAGTATACTAACATGAGAGACAACTCCTTCCTATCCATTCTAGTTGAATGATAGGAGTTCTAATTGGTACATGAGAACAACTCTAGAGGAAGGAGTCCTTTGGCTTCTAGTAGGAGAAAAAAGTCAGCTTACAGTCTATAGTGAGACCACAAAAGTCATTGCAAAAGCCATTTTGTTTGATTTTCATGGTGAAGATCAGGAGTTGCACAACCACCAACCAAGAGCAACTAGTAGACAATTGCATTGAAGTGAGTTGTTGTCATTGGACTTGCTTCAGGACCATGCATAATGCGTCAAACCATCCTTTTTTATTTCATAGCAATTGATGTGAACTTTCTATATGGGAATACGGGCAGATAATATTTTTGTTTCTGCTTCTATGATCTATGCTTGTATTTTCTAATAGTGGTATCAGAGCCATGTCAATTTATTATGATTTACGATAATCGATATGATTGAATACTTGATTTAATCATTTATTTTTTTGCATACGATGCAAATATTTAAATTGTCTCATATGCATATCCAATCAAATATGACATAATTCCAAACTCTCTCTCTCTCTCTCTATATATATATATATATATATATATAATTTACATGTGTTGCCCTAAAAGTGGTTTTGATGGTGGATGCGTAGAATGGTTATGGCCTAAACTCTAAATATGTGTGTGGTTGGATGGTTTGGTTTTATTCTTGTTTTATCTCGATATGCGCATCGAGCCTCTACCTTCTTCTTCCCAATGTAAAGTTAATTCTTTCCTACCTTTCCTCCACTCAGATGTAAGTTGATGTTTCTTTCTACAATGTAATAGTTAACAACAGTATGATAGTTTCTTTTCTTAAAACGATGAGCAAGACGTTCATCTTCGGATTAGAAGACAAGTTTGTGAGATGAGATGACCATTTTGGAGGAGTATGAACGATGGAACCAAATGACCACCCAGTGGACCCAACCAACCAATTGGAAGGAGTCTAAAAATCAGTTGGACTAGAGGCTAGACAACCGTCATGGAGGACCAACCAACCGATCAAGAGGCAAGATGACCTATTCAAGGGTTGAACCGATCTACCTAGATTGAAAAGCAAAAGTCTACACCAATAGTAGGTTCATACATGTGATGTGATGATTTAACTAGGTTGTAGTTATTCCTTGTATCTCCAAGGAATTACAAGTAGACATGGCCATAATTATCACTTTTTGTTTTATATTGTATGTTTATGTTGTGGGATATAACATGCATATGATACATACCATATAAGTGGTGATTGGATACAATTTATGTATATATATGTCATATGTAAATCCCTCAATCAAATATATTAAGTGTAAGATGATTTCCAATAGCAATACACATGAAAAGCTTGCGTAGGTTATGCTAAAGCGTAATGTGCCATCTACCTCGTGGAAGTGTGATGGTAGTAATGTAGGTTTCATTAAAGTGGGGTGCATTATTATTGTATTGACTATTGGGTCGGGCTTAATTGGTGATTCTTAGAGAGTCTAAGCTCAGACGCATGTAGATAATTAGGGCAAGGAGTTGCACATATCATCTATGTAAGAATTTCATATGATGTAGTTGGCAAGTATTGCCTACCTTAATTGTTTTTTTAAATAAAAGTCGGGAGGAAATCTTATTCATCTCGCCATCCCCTTGCGAGAAAATTCAAATTGAGTCTACAATCACTAATCAGGCGTGCATAAGAAAACAAGGTAGTACTACTACCCTTACAACAATCATTAACTAAACAATTATAAATCTCATTAGGGGCGAGATCATACATAGTGTATTTCTCCTGGGATTTCAAATGGATTTTTGTGAGGCCATCACCCGCCTCATTGGCATTTCTACAAACATGATCTATGCACCACCTAGGCATTAAACCAGCCTTGAGTTTGGAAGTGAGCTTGGCATATCTTAATTGTTGATTATGGACACTGGTGTAGGCCAAGTAATTATTGAATCATTTTAGATCTTGAATCATTAGAAAATTGTTCACTACAATTTTCTAAATTGATACTTGAGGGTTGTCAATTTGATATAAATTAATGATAACAATAATGAATAAGGACCTAATTATTATCTCCCAAATTTAATCAAATCAAATCAAAATTTGGTTTTTGATAAAATTACAAATTCTTTTGAAGAATCAAATGGCAACAAACAACAATAACTTTTCTCTATGATCGATCCTCGTGAAGGACAAACTAACTGGGAACAAGTTCCATGAGTGGTTCAGGATGTTGAGAATTGTTCTCACATAGGAACGCAAGCTCTATGTCTTGGAAATGCCAAAACCAGAGGAACCGCCTCAAAATACTCTAAGGGTTGACAAGGATGCTTACAAGAAGCATACTTAAGACGCCATGGATGTCAAGTGTCTAATGTTATGCTCCATGAACTATGAGTTGTAGAGTTAGGATGAGACATGAATGTGATTGAGATGGTCACACATCTCGAGAACATGTTCCAAGATCAAGAAAGACAAGAAAGATATGATGTCTCCAAGGAACTGTTCAAATATAACATGGAAGAAGGAGACCCAGTAGGTCCTCATGTACTCAAGCTCATTGGGTATGTGGAGAATCTAGCTAGACTGGGATTCCCCTTGGGTCAAGAGTTGGCCACTGACATGATTATTTAGTCTCTTCCAGAGCCATATAGTCAGTTTGTCATGAACTACAACATGAAAGACTTTGACAAGACGTTGATAGAGTTGTTGGGCATGTTGAGAACAACTGAGAAACAAATGAAGAAAGACAAACCCAAGTCTGTCATGATGATCAGTAAGACACAGGGGTTGTCTAAAGGAAAAGCCAAAGCTAAGAAGAGTTCTAAAGCTAGCTAGAAGCCCAAGTCTTTAGATCTCAAAGAAAAAGGAGGAGTGAAGAAAATAAGAGGTGAGTTTCACCATTATCTTCAACATGGACATTGGAAAAGAAATTGCCCACTCTGTTTAGGGTAACTAAAGAAGAAGAAGGAAGGCAGTGAGTCCTCCACTTCAGGTATAAATGTTATAAGATAAATTTCATTACTTTTCATTTTGGTAAGTGATACCAAACAGAGATATGACATACTAATGTGCAGGATCTGACAAGATGTAAAACCCTTCATGGAAGGACAAAGATGGACAAGGCAGAGCATGAGTTGCGGAAGCTTTGGTCTACATTTAAATTTATCTTATCCCAATGAGCATGTAATAGAGTTAATAGAACTACTATTTCATTATGCCATGAAATAGAAACATATAGTTTAAAACATCTTATATGACAAGGATGATAAAGCAATAAGGTGAGATATTAGTGTTTCCGTTTCAAAAGATATGATCTTGCATGGCAATGCCCAAACATCTATAGGGTCTTTGAACAAAATATTTTGAGATGAATGTTTGTAATGTTGATAACTAAGTATTATAATTGATAACTCAAGACTATCGTTAGCAATAGTCATCTTGGACGTACATATAAGAAATGCATGTCTAGAATACATATTGATGATAATCTAGATCTCTTTGGTTATCAAACCTAAGGAAACATGCAAAGCCTTATTTATGCACAATGTGACATGACATCCTTCACTAAATGTAATGCGAGGATAAGCCTTCCATTAAACCTCATTTGTGTGATGCATGAAGATCTTATGGAATGAATGATGTAGATAATTACTTATATCTCATATTCATTTACTGGTAATATGATGATATGTACTTAATAAAATGGAAATCTCTTGAAATATTCAAGGAATTTGTAAATGAAGTATAACTTTGATGAAAATATTAAGAAACTTTAATGAGATTAAATGTTGAAAATAGTTTACATCAATACCTTGAGTACCTTCAAAGAAAGGATTATGATAATGTATCACATGTCAAATCCATCTAGACATGAGGATGTATCGGAATGAAAGAATTACACCATGGTGAGTCATGATATGAATGTAAATTAATCTAATCTTCTAATCCTCATAAATATGTACCTATCACTAAATTATGTACCATCTAAATGGTTTCTAAGACATCATGTATGATATGAATTGGGAATTTCCCAATATGTCTAAAGGATATAAATCTATATTGAGAAAATAGTTTCTTGAAAAGTTTTATCCACAAATCATAAATGTTGAATGTTACTATTAATCCCAATCCAATAACAAAAAATGTTTTGTTGATATGATAACTGAGTTACTAAAGAATCAGTGGGATTAAAAGTAGAATTTGAAATGTTCAAGGTCAACAAAGAGGTACAATGAGAAGTAAAAGAATCACAAGCTGTTGTGGAATCTCGATTCTGTGTATAATGCAAAACAAAATAGTACAATCTGAGATTGAATGATTGTGAATCCAACGATTTAGGTAGGTTGGTCATAAGAGGATGAGCCAACTAGTCAACTATAAGCTATTGAGAACCATAATCTAAGTAATGGCTCAAGGCCATTATGGGATCCGTGTAAGCTAACAAGGTAGGACCTTGGTAGAACCACCTATAAGGGTAACACCTACAAGGTGCAATAGGGTATTGTAGCTAAGACCTACATGGATAACATAAAGAACAAATTGTTTGAATAAGGTTTCAAATCAGTTCAAGTTGTTGAACATGAAAGAATTCCTTTTACCAATTGTCGAGCTTATGGTTGTAGCTAATATAGACTAAGAGATTTCTCATATGAAGATGGAAATTGGATTTCCTAAAGTAAATACATCAGAGGATATGTACGTGACATGACCTAAAGGTTTTTTAATTTCAAGAATGCAAATAAAGTCTATAAACTACAAAGTTCAATTTTGGGTTTGAAACAAGAAACTTAGAGGATAAATATTTTGACTTGACATGATAGTCAAAGAGTTTGACCTGAATCCAGATAAAGATGAAATATGTGATTACAAAAAAAATAGTAGGAGCATATTTGAATATTCCACATATGATGAGGAATAACATCTCAATATTGTAAATCTTGGGAACTGGCGTTAAAAACTCCTTTAGTAATGAAGGATAACATCTTATGAGATAAGGATCAAGACCTATGAGATAGTTCTTGAATATTTTACAATGGAAGATTGAGCACAGAAAATAGCAAATGTATTGACGGAGTTCAACACTGAAGAATTCAATGTGAGAGAATTCAGATTGGTCTCTCATGAACCAGAAGTTCCAATTCTTGTAAAGAATGGAAATGGCATGATTAAGATGCCAAAGATTTTAGAAATGGATCTACCATGAATGCTATAACTATACTTATCCCATATAATCTTGTTTGTATTGGACATGCAAAATGATATTGCATTTCAATAAGGGTTATTGGAAAGTCATTTAAAGATGTCCATTAGTACTTGAGAAGTACTTAAGGATAGATTGCTAATGTATAAGGATAGAAATAAAAAGGAAGAGTTGGATGTAAAGGTTTACATCGATGCAAGCTTCCATAATGACAAACGTGATCACAAATTAAAATATGTTTGATTTAAAATAGAAATGTAGTTAGTTGGAAGGGTTCTGAACTAATAGCCATTAATTACATTCTATAGTAGAATCTGAGTATGTTTGTGTTGCAAACACAAAGTGATACTATATGGATTTAGAAGTTCATATGATGAACTTATAGACGTTCCAACCATTGATGACTTAGTAGTGATATTGTGACAACAATGGAGCTACTTGTTAAGCAAGGAATATCAGATGCCATTTTATGGTGGTTTCATCTCATAGCGAAGAGATAAGAAACATGCAATATACTGAGAGAATTCAGATTGGTCTCTCATGAACCATAAGTTCCAATTCTTGTGAAGAATGGAAATGACATGATTAAGATGCCAAAGATTGTAGAAATGGATCTACCATGAATGCTATAACTGTACTTATCCCATATAATCTTGTATGTATTGGACATGACAAGATGATATTGCATTTCAATAAGGGTTATTGAAAAGTCATTTAAAGATGTCCATTAGTACTTGAGAAGTACTTAAGGATAGATTGCTAGTGTACAAGGATATAAATGAACAGGAAGAGTTGGATGTAAAGGTTTACATCGATGCAAGCTTCCATAATGACAAAGGTGATCACAAATTAAAATATGTTTGATTTAAAATAGAAATGTAGTTAGTTGGAAGGGTTCTGAACTAATAGCCATTAATTATATTCTACAATAGAATCTGAGTATGTTTGTGTTGCGAACACAAAGTGATATTATATGGATCTAGAAGTTCATATGATGAACTTATAGACATTCCAACCATTGATGACTTAGTAGTGATATTGTGACAACAATGGAGCTACTTGTTAGGTAAGGAATATCAGATGCCATTTTACGGTGGTTTCATCTCATAGTGAAGAGATAAGAAACATGTAATATCCTTATGCAATATATTGATGGAGTTCAACACTAAAGAATTCAATGTGAGAGAATTCGGATTGGTCTCTCATGAACCATAAGTTCCAATTCTTGTGAAGAATGGAAATGACATGATTAAGATGCCAAAGATTGTAGAAATGGATCTACCATGAATGCTATAACTGTACTTATCCCATATAATCTTGTATGTATTGGACATGACAAGATGATATTGCATTTCAATAAGGGTTATTGAAAAATCATTTAAAGATGTCCATTAGTACTTGAGAAGTACTTAAGGATAGATTGCTAGTGTATAAGGATAGAAATAAATAGGAAGAGTTGGATGTAAAGGTTTACATCGATGCAAGCTTCCATAATGACAAAGGTGATCACAAATTAAAATATGTTTGATTTAAAATAGAAATGTAGTTAGTTGGAAGGGTTCTGAACTAATAGCCATTAATTATATTCTACAATAGAATTTGAGTATGTTTGTGTTGCGAACACAAAGTGATACTATATGGATCTAGAAGTTCATATGATGAACTTATAGACGTTCCAACCATTGATGACTTAGTAGTGATATTGTGAAAACAATGGAGCTACTTGTTAGGCAAGGAATATCAGATTCCATTTTACGGTGGCTTCATCTCATAGCGAAGAGATAAGAAACATGCAATATGCTGACAAATAACAAAGTGTTGCTAACCCGATGGATTAAGAACTTGCACAATAGAAACATGGTGGACATGTTTGGATCACTAAGAATATGATTCGTGGGTGATTGGCTCTAAGTGCAAGTGGGAGTCTATTGGTAAGGTATGCCCAGAGAGCCAATCATATAATAATTGACATGGAATAAAATATAAAGGATTTGATTAATTTTTATAAAGGCAAGCTTCTAATTCATTATGTTTCACTCAGTTACACTACTACAGAAACGGCCTTTGGCGTCGGTCGTTTAACCCCATTTGGCGTCGGTTTCCGACCGACGCCTATCTGGGCGCCGCTAAAGGTCGAACACTTCGGCGTCGGTTTTTTAACCGACGCCTATTTAATCTATAGGCGTCGGTCGTTTAGTAGAGAACCGACGCCAAAAGGGTTCGCGCCACAGAAAACGGCATCATCTAGGGCACTTTCTGCGTCGGTGTTTTAGTAAATAACCGACGCCACTATGGAATATAGCGTCGGTCTTTTAGTAGATGACCGACGCATAAAGTGCCCTAGATGACGCCATTTTTTGTGGCGCGAACACTTTTGGCGTCGGTTATATACTAAACGACCGACGCCTATATGTTAAATAGGCGTCGGTTTGATATGAATATCCGACGCCATTTCCAGGACTGCTTTGGCCACATCAGGCGTCGGTTTATTGAAAAAACCGACGCTGTAGGTCTTTCCTGACGGTTTTCTATAAATAACCGACGCCTATTTATATTTTTTTTTTTTCATATCAGTTTGCAGGCCTGCTGTGGCTGGTCAGCAGGATGAGAACCTGCAGTTCAGTTTTCTGAACTGCAGGTTTACGACATCCATTGATATCAGCCTACAAACAGGCCGCAAACCTGCAAAAGTCACAAGCAAAATTCTACACAAGTACATACATTCAGACATCAATTCAATTCTCACATTCACACACATATAGAAACATTCAAATACATGTATTAACATTCAGAAATATTCATTTACATAGTATCATTCATTATCGCTATCAACATCCCAATTATATCTTACAGTTGCCACTGCTTGTATGGCTTTTGCCCATTCTTCTCTTACTTCATTTAATGCTTCCATCGTATATGGAGCATGTATATTTTTTAAACGTTTACCTGTAGTGTTGTCAGTTTTAAACACCTGCAAAGAGAATGATGTATATATATAAGTAATAATATAAAAATAATATAAGATTGATATATTGCATACTAACTAATGAGAATATATATAATACCTCATGTATGGTATCGATGTCCAATGCGGCATATTTGATAATCATCTGCATAAATCGCATCACATAGTATGCGCATGCCCATCCATTGTCTTGTGTAGCACACTATAAATTGAAACATACAAAATAATACAACTAAGCACAATTCACATCAATAATATATATATTTGAGTCGGGAACTTACTTGTACGTTCTGCCAATTTATTGGCTGGTTCTTTTTCCTTGGGACCGTTCCTCCAGCCTTTTTGAATGCATCTAAACCCCTACATGTTAATATAACACAATAAATTGCATAAGTAAATATTAATGTAATAAAAGATGTTAACGGATATAAAAATGAAATATTTCTCACCAGAATAATGGCATTCTCATTACGTGTCCAATTTTAGTGTTCAATGTACTCCCCGCAGGATCTAGATAATAAACAGTGAATGTCCCGGGGACAATAACTAGTAACTCCCAATGTCTACCGCTAGAAGTAAGAAGTTAACAATTAATAACTCAAAATGCAAAATAAAAATGGAATTTTCTTAAGTCCAAATTATAAATAAAGTAAACTTACTTGACATTGAATGGAGCTATTATTATCGTCTTCTTTTGCTGACCAAAAATTGTAAAAGCATCTATACAGTATTGTTGAACATTATCAGGGTCTTTAGCTACCAAACTAATCAATGATGGAATCAAAAATCCCACATGATCAAATGCAAATTGTTTGCAATGATCTTCGACTAGGTAGCTGCAAAACATATAGGCGTATGCATTAATATATAAGAAACCAGATCACCGGATCTTACACAAGGTATATGGATGTATAAACAAGATCTCACCTTATCCATGTCTCTATCATTGATGTATTCAGCCAATCATACATAAACAGCTCAATAATATCTTGTATAAATAAAGAGCTATCGTATGATTGACCTGCATAATCTGCATCTAAAGAAATAATTATAGGGCAATGTACATTATGTGCCCGTAGCCAACATGCCATTCCCCTACAAGCAGGACCTAACGGGTATGTTAGGTCAGTTGGAACCCAATCGGGTAATGCGGGAAGTGGAAGTGGAGGCCTAGGTGCTCCTGGTGTCTTCTTTTTAACCTGTACATATAATTTCAGATCAGTTGACATCATATATACACATTAACAGTCTAAATCAATGTAAATTTATCTTACAATTTCAGTCGTGTAGACGACATCTGCTTTGGGCCACAATATCACCCCGCCTTCTGCATCAGCAAGTCTATCAATATCCGGGTGGGGATATGGCAATGTAGCTTCTCTCCAATCAGGTAACACACGTATCGGGCTCACACGAACGTAGCCCTGTGGCATTGGAGTCCCGTGAAACATTGCCCCAGGAAGGGACGGGTAAGCCTGCGCCTCTGCAACAACGTAGTCTTGCATTCTTAAGCGGCATGGCTTCAATGCCTACAAATTTACGTAAAGAATATTATACATATATACATATCATCTTGAAAACATAACAACTTGAAAAGACTAACTACAATGTCATAAACAATACTTACAGCAGACGTGCTAGGCGATGGGTCTCCAGGATTACTCGTAGTCTGTGCATCAGGAGAAGAGTGGGTCGCCATAGGCGTATTGGAAGCCTGAGATGCCTGCCACCGCAGCAATTCTTCCTTGACCTTCTCAGCAACTACATCGTTGATCTTCTTAGCAACTAAATCCTCAACTCTCTTATTCTCCTATACATGGATAAAAGAAACATTAGCTTCTTATTAATGAATTTCCTTTTGCAGTAACATTCTAAAAAAAGAATAGGTTACCTCTTCTTGAGAAAGTCCCGCTCTGGGTTTGCGCTGGGATGGCCCAAAGAATGCTTTGATGCCAACACCAGCGCCGGCACCTCTAACACGCCCAGGATGCTCTGGGTTACCCAGAGCAACTGTCAATTCATCCCTTGTGCCCTGAGGGATGAACGTGCCTTGTTTCCTCTGCTCGTGCAGCTCCCGCTAATCACCATAAACAGAAATTGGTAAGTTAACACCACAAATAATCAATATTCAAACGATTTCTCTAAGAGTTGTATTTTACCATTTTTGCAGCCGCCTCAGCAGTTACAGGCTTCTTTATTTCACCCTTCTTGTTTTGCCTGCCAGCTATCCAGATATCATGGCGAGGCATGGGTGTGGCAGACTCCTGAGTAGGAGCAGACTCCTGAGTAGCCGCAGACTCCGCCTGTAGTCTTTGGCGAACGCTTGCATAGCCTTTTGGACCCATAGTGTGGTCATGCACATTCAGTGCACGCCTTGCTTTTTGTGCGTCACTGAGGGCCTAGTTAGTATGCACATTAATGATTTGGTTAGTAGCACTAAATGCTAATCTTGAAACAGGTGAATACAATGTATATTAATTAAATTAGGAGTGACACCTAATACCTTGAATTCTTCAGATTTTCTTGAAGCAACAAAATTGTCCCAATCTTCTTTGTCCAAGAAGTTCCATTGTTCAAGGGCTGACTTCTTCTTCTTATCACCCTCTTTTATGTATTCTCTGTTCATATTTGTCCTATAATTCCTAAGCATCTTTCCAGCGCGTTGCATCACATTTTTACGATGCAACTTCTCATCCAATGCAAACAGATTCTGTAAAATAGAAATGTTATTAACTAGTATCCAAAATAGAATTGCAAATAATAGAATTTGTAATCTACAAAATAGAATTGCAAATAATAATAACTCACGCATAAATCCTTCCATATCAAGTCTTTTTTCCCTTGAGGAACTTTATGCCAATTGTCATACTTAACACCACAATGGCTCCGAGTGGTACACCCAAGATAGTTCACAAAATTATTGCGGTTCACTCCAATTGGATTTCCTCCATTATCAAACTCCACCACCAATTTAGATCCACTACCACTTAGCGCTAATAACTTCTTCAACAGAGTGATGCCCCTTTTCTTGTTAAGTGTCTGGTGTTGCGCATCAAGTTGCTCCAGTGCTTCAGTGGGTACAGGTGCATCAACCTAAAATTTGACAAAAATAAAACACACTAACTTAGCCCAATATAGAAATATAGGATATATGACATAACTAGAAGATAATGAATTTTATAGAAATACAGGATATGTTTTTAGAACTTACATTAGTATCCTCGCCATGCTCGTCATGGACAGCATGCTCATCATGAACTTCATGCTCATCATGGACATCATGCTCATCATGGTCAGCCATCTGAAAATGTCATTAAAAAGGCAAACATTTAGCATTTCTATTAACTAGAAAAAGGCAAACATTTAGCATTTGTATTAACTAGAAAAAGGCAAACATTTAGCATTTGTATTAACTAGAAAAAGGCAAACATTTAGCATTTGTATAAACATACATGTCTCTAAAATTGTGATCTTTTATCAATTAACAATCCTTCATTGTGATCTCCGCGCACATATAAGTCATCATTAGCTTCAATATTTTGTGGAGTTGGCAACCCAACTGAGAATGGACTGGAGTCATCATACTTATCATAGTACTCTTCTTCATCTATAGGATCTTCAATGAACTGTCTTTTACCATGAAGAACAACCAACCATTTATCATTTGCAGGATCATCGATATAGAATATTTGTTTCGCCTGTGATGCCAATATGAATGGTTCACCCTTCTCGCCAATCTTTTCAAAGTTCACCAAAGTGAAACCCAATTCATCCACTATAACTCCTTTGGTGTTATCAACCCAATTACATTTAAAGAGCGGAATTTTGAAATCTATGTAGTCAAACTCCCAAATGTCCTCAATGACACCGTAATATGACATTTTAGCTTCACGTGGACTCTTATCCTTTGCACTTGCAAAGTACATAGTCGACGCTTGAAGAGTGACCCCACTATTTTGGACGACACTCTTATCATCTTGGCGCTTTGTGTAATATGTGAATCCATTAATGTCAAACCCTTCATAAGACATAACATTCGGTTTTGGTTTAAAGGCGAGGCATTTGATAGTTTCTGTAATATCATGTGGTGTTTGAGATAGTTGATGTAAGACTTTATCTTCAAACCACTTAGTAAAAGTCTTATTATGCTCTCTAGCAAGCCACATTGAACTTGCTCGAGGATGTTGTCTCTTTATGAAATTGGTATGTTCCTCGATATAAACACTCACTTCATCCATATTGTGTAAAATATACAAGTGAGCTTGTTCCAACTGCTCACGGCTGATTACTTTCACCCGTGATCCCAAAATTCCTTTGCCCTCCTCAATATTCTTGTCATTATCAGGAGTGTCATTACCACTGAGAAAGTCATTGCAAAAATCCATAACCTCTCTCGCCACATAACCTTCAATAATACTCCCTTCAGGCCGATAACGGTTTCGAACATCACCTTTAAAAACGCTCATGTATCGTTCAAAGGGATACATCCAATGCAAGAAAACTGGTCCCAACATTTTCACTTCCCTAGTCAAGTGGACAACAAGATGTACCATGATATCAAAGAACGAAGGAGGGAAATACATCTCAAGCTGACATAGGGTAACAACCACTTCTCTTTGCAAATTATCGAGAGTATCAGGGTCAATAACTTTGCTGCATAGACTGTTGAAAAAGAAACAAAGTCTGGTAATTGCAAACCTTACATGCTTCGGCAATATAGATCGAATTGCCACGGGCAATATTTGTTGCATTAGAGTGTGACAATCATGAGATTTAAGACCTATCAATTTCAGATCTTTCATTGATACCAATCTACGGATGTTGGATGAGTAACCATGTGGCACCTTAACATTTACCAAGCATTCACAAAAAGTTTTCTTCTCCTTTCTAGACAGCGTGTAACAAGCGGGAGGTAAGTATGTTCTTTTATTACCCATTTCACGTAATTCTGTTAATTCTGACCTTATTCCCATTTCACGTAGGTCCAGTCTGGATTTTATCCCATCTTTAGTCTTACCTGGTATATTTAATAGAGTACCAATGATGCTATCACATACATTTTTCTCAACGTGCATTACATCGATACAATGCCTGACTGTCAAAGAACTCCAATAAGGAAGATCCCAAAATATTGACTTCTTCTTGAATGAAGAATTGTCACTCCGTGTGGCCATACTACATTGTGATTTCTTACCAAATTCATTGACAATGTCTTTTACTCTTTCATAAACAACATCCCCTGGTATAGGTTTAGGTGCACTTCGTTCATCATTCCATCCATTGAATGCTTTGCGCTTCCTACGATACGGATGGAATTTTGAAAGAAACCTTCGATGACCAAGATATACAGTCTTGCCGCCATGTTTTAGTCTTATTGAATCAGTGTTTTCTTCACATATAGGACACGCTTTAGCTCCTTTGACACTATATCCAGACAAATTCCCATATGCTGGAAAGTCATTAATAGTGCAAAACAACATAGCGTGCAAACGAAATGTCTCTCTTGCTGAAGCATCATAGGTCATCACACCTTCAGCCCAAAGTTTCTTTAAGTCATCAATCAAAGGTTCAAGATAAACATCGATATCATTTTCGGGTTGTTTAGGACCCGATATCAACAATGACAACATAACGTACTTATTTTTCATACACATCCAGGGAGGAAGATTGTATATAACAAGCATGACTGGCCAAGTGCTATGTTGGCTGCTCAATGTCCCGTACGGATTCATCCCATCTGTACAAAGCCCAAGTCTTAGATTCCTATCTTCTTCACCAAATTTAGGGTACAATAGATCAATCTTCTTCCACTGTGGGGAATCAGACGCATGTCGTAGGATCCCATCATTATTTTTCTTAACATCTGCATGCCACCTCAAATTCTTCGCATCTTTCGGATTTGCAAACAAGCGTTGAAACCGTGATATTATAGGTAGATACCACAACACCTTGGCAGGAGAACAAGTTTTGGACTCCCCCGAAGTCGTCAATTTATACCGTGACGCACCACATTTTGGACAATCTTTCAAATCTACATAGTCCTTTTGAAATAATACACAATCATTCAGGCATGCGTGTATCTTCTTGGCCTCCATTCCCATTGGGCACAACATTTTCTTTACCTGGTATGTTGAGATTGGAAGCTCGTTTCCTTCAGGAAGCATTTCTTTCAACAAAGTCAACAATGAAGTGAAGCTTTTGTCGCTCCATCTATTGTTAGCTTTCAACTTATACAATCTCAAGACAGCGCTAAGCTTCGTAAACTTAGCACAACCTGTGTATAACGGTATCTCAGCATCATGCACAATGTTTGTAAAGATAGGAGGTGGATCGGTGTGCTCTACCCTACAACTATCCAGCATCGCATCAACGATGTCTGCTGGAACTGGTTCGTTCACATTTACGTCATCAGAGGCAATTTCTTCTTCCACCCAAGCACTGCTATCGACATCTACTGGTTTCGATTTTGAAATCTCTCCATGCCAGTGCCATTCTGTATAGCCTTGTACAATCCCGTTGCACATGACATGACTTTTGATTTCCTCACCAGTGTTGACTTTCAAGTTGTTACCGCAATGCCTACATGGACAGTAGAACCTATCTGTAGGTTTTTTCCTATGTTCCTCGGCAAATCTAATAAACTGATCAAGACCAGATATAAACTCTGGGGTGCAACGATTACGAATGGACATCCATGATCTATCCATTCTATGATCAGAGAAAACAAGTATATATTAGGAAAAGATTAGGCAACATTTCCCTAGTATATAATAAATGTGTACCACCTATCCCATCCTTGGACACCTAATCTCACTAGTAAGTGTATAATGTGTATTGGGTTTTCGAGAAAATTTCGGCAGCATTTCCCCGCTGTTCTCTAAGTACATATGTACTTAGAGAACAAACGGGGAAATGCTACCAAAATTTTCTCGAAAACCCAATACACATTATACACTTACATCCTAAGTGAGATTAGGTGTTCAAGAACAGTCCCAAACCGGGGACTATCCAAGATTTACTCCTAATGAGTCAATCTTGGATGGGTTTCTAGGCCAACAATAATAGATATCTACAATGAAGCCGGATTCCATACAAACAGTATATAATTTAGTGATTGTTCATTCTAATTTATACCAATGTACAAGTAATATAAAAAACAATGATTGTTCACATTCTAGGCCAACAAACACATGTGATGTCATTCTTATATATAATAAATGTGTACCACCTATCCCATCCTTGAACACCTAATCTCACTAGTAAGTGTATAATGTGTATTGGGTTTTCGAGAAAATTTCGGCAACATTTCCCCGCTGTTCTCTAAGTACATATGTACTTAGAGAACAAACGGGGAAATGCTACCAAAATTTTCTCGAAAACCCAATACACATTATACACTTACATCCTAAGTGAGATTAGGTGTTCAAGAACAGTCCCAAACCGGGGACTATCCAAGATTTACTCCTAATGAGTCAATCTTGGACGGGTTTCTAGGCCAACAAACACATTTGATGTCATTCTTATATATAATAAATGTGTACCACCTATCCCATCCTTGAACACCTAATCTCACTAGTAAGTGTATAATGCGTAATTGGTTTTCAAGAAAATTTCGGCAGCATTTCCCCGCTGTTCTCTAAGTACATATGTACTTAGAGAACAAACAGGGAAATGCTACTGAAAGTTTCTCAAAAACCCAATACACATTATACACTTACATCCTAAGTGAGATTAGGTGTTCAAGAACAGTCCCAAACCGGGGACTATCCAAGATTTACTCCTAATGAGTAAATCTTGGATGGGTTTCTAGGCCAACAAATACATGTGTTGCATTCTTATATATAATAATTGTCTATAAACTACATGCAACATGGTTAATCCTAATCAACAGAGCATTATTAAATAATAAATCAAGAAATCAATAGTTTCAAACAAAAGGTCTAGGAATCTTTACTAGACATTATATGTATCCCTAATCATCATATTTAACATACTACATTATTATGAACATCCAGATCAGATTAAGATCATACTATGTTATAACATATTATCGAAGGAAACATATTCTTCATGTAGTGTTGATTCTAGAAGTCTAAGAAGGGAATCTGAGAATTTTAGATGCTTACAGTCTCTAAGGGATAGAAGTAAGGAATAATTTATACCTTTTCTAGTTAAGGATTTTGTAGATACTTGGACTAGTCCTAAATGAAGAAAGTTGTATCTTAGATTATTTTTTATCATGTTTAGATCTCTTTCAGATAGAAGTTGTATGCATTCCTATGAAGGTGTAACTCATATAGTTTTTTCAGTATCCTTAATGTAATAATTAGATATCAAATGAAAACTACCTTTTGAGTAAATGGTGGCGTAGGAAGGTCCAGTTTTGCATTGGAATGAATGGTGACATAGTAAGGGGCAATTTACATTTGGATAATCGATAGAAGTGAGTGACTAGAGGTGAATTAGGGTTTGTAATTAAAGGGTGTATAATTTTCTTAGGATTTAAAGGAGAATATCTACATAAAATTGCAATAAAAAACAACAACATGATGAATATGATTGAAGCAAAAATGAGCTGTGTAACTAGGTATAAAATCGTACCTGTAAGTAGCGAGCTCGTGGAGGAAGAAGAGGAGTAGCTCTGTCGGTAGCGAGCTCCGTTAAGGAAGAAGAGCAGTGGAGGCGGCGACGATGAGCAGTGGAGGCGGCGATGTAGGCAGTGGAGGCGGCAGCGGCGTAGGGCAGTGGCAGCAGCGGCGGAGACGCGGGGGTCGTCAGGCGGAGAAGGAGCAGGAAGGCGACACCGGCAGCAGGGAGCGGCAGGCGGCGGCAGGCAGGAAGGCGGCGGAGAAGGAGCAGGCAGGCGGTGGCGACACCGGCAGCAGAAGGAGCAGGAAGCGGCGGCGGCGCACAAGCAACAACAGCAGCGGAGGGTCGGGCGACGGTAGCGGAGGGTGGCGGGCAGCGGCGTCGGTGAGCAGCGGAGGGTCGGGCGATGAAGACGATGAAACAGGAAAGGGGACCTAAAGTCGATCGATCATGCATCTAATAAGTTCGTAAAGGGCGTCGGGTATCTAACAAAGCCGACGCCTAAGGTCTTCAGCGTCGGTTCCTATTACAAAACCGACGTCCAATTAGATAAAATTTGCCCCAAATAAATTGGCGGGAACCACTATAGGCGTCGGTTATCTAAGGATAACCGACACCTAAGCTGTAAATTTTCGCGCAAATTTTCATCTTATATAGGCGTCGGGCTTTAGGTAAATAACCGATGGCGTATGTGACATATTTTTTTTGCTCGAAAATTGGATTTCGCGGCAGTTTTAGGCGTCGGTTTTTTACCAAAAAAACCGACGCTTAATACAAGCGGTACCCGTGTCTTGGCTACAGACGTCGGATGACCAAGATGACCGACGTTGAATGTTATAGGCGTCGGTTTTCCTAAATAACCGACGCCCAGAAAAGCGACACTGAATGTTGTTTCTGTAGTAGTGTTATGAGGTAATGAGGTAATGAGGAAACATTATGAATGTCTACAGAATAATACTACTCTATGGCGTATGTCTTCAAGTATAAGACTAGGGGAATTTAGATCATACAGATGTTAAGAGTATGTATACATATTCTCATTATGTCCCTAGTCTGTTGTTACTTTAGAAGGTAGATAGACACTAGTAACACTATATACTAGAGTGTGGGTTGGTTGATGACAGAATCTGATTAGTCATGATTTGGCAATATCAAACCAAGCACACAGAAACATGTTAGAGAGTAGTGTATCAGACAGACCCACCTTGAGAGTGAAACATGGAAATCATCATTGGTGGTTAGAATCATCTCTCATAAGTGAAGGTGGTGATTATGATTCTTAGACTTGAAATCACTACGCTCATAACATGTTGTTGGGTACAATTTGACATCATCAAATGCAATCCTGAGACATGGGTTGTTATAGCGGTGATGATTGGGTGAGTCTGACACATGGGGATTGATGGTGAGTGATAGATATGGGATTTGTCCCTCCTATTGGAGATTGATATCTTGGCCAGTTGATAAGTGAGACTAAGAAATGTATGCGCATGCACATGTGGATGAATATATGATATTGAGGTCATATTATCTTAGACAGTCTGCTCTTGGTTCAAGGAACATGGATTGAACATTGAGAGGATGATGAAATATACAATCACTACAACACCTTATACAGATTCTAGGTTGAAGTTATTCTACAACTTTCGATTCACTTGGGTAGCATTGATGTGCGACTAGGAAACACTCGTTTCTTGTGATGTCATAAGTTATTTATGGATATTCACTTCCAATGTGATATGGGACCTATATGGTCACACACAAAGGAACTCATCTAGAAGAGAATTTTAATCTTGAATGATGATTGGATTGATTACAAAAGTGTTTAGGTATTCAATTCACGCAGTAGATTGGTTACTGGACTGCCAAACAACCATCTCAATTGTTGAGATGGCAGTTTGGACAAGCCAGATGGGCATCTCAAGTGTTGAGATGGTCATTTGGATTTTTAGGCTGATCACACCGAATTGGCTAAGTTTTTCCCAAACTGAGGTGTGAACCAACCGGTTCATTCTGATGAACCGATCGACTTAGCTCAACTCACCAGACAGTCATATGGTGAGCAAGACAGGCATCTCACATATGTTAGATGACTTGGTTGGGGATGAATGAATATTCTGGAAGTATCCCAAACACGTTTTGATTGCACGATACTTGTGTTGCAAGAAATTAATAGTTAGTATTAATTGGAAATGAATTTGCTAAATTCGTATGTGATTGGAAAATTGCCAAACGGCTATTTGGTAGTGCGAGACGACGGTCTCATGTGACCAGACGACCATCTGGATCACTGGATGACCGTTTGGTAGTGCGAGACAACCGTCTCATGTGACCAGACGACCGTCTGGATTACCAGATGACCATTTTAGTGTTTGTAGGTTGTGAAAATTCAAGATCTTCCAGTCCCTTCCACTCCCACATAGATCCCAAACAGACTGGGAACCTTGACCCTAACACCGACTATAAATAAAGGAGTATTGTGGGCTTCCTAGAGCACAACAATAACACAACTGAGAATTAGTTGCTCTGACACTTGTTGTCCTCTCTAGTTGTGGTAACTGAGAGATCTCAAGCAAGTCCTACCCGATAAGGGAGGGATATCTACAGACGAGAACAACTGAGAATTGTTGTTGTGGAAGAGAAGGTTGGTGACTAGTATGCCAATGGGAGGGACACATCCTTCATGTATGTTCTAGTTGAATGGCAGGAGTTCTAGTAGGTCTGTGTGGACTACTCTAGAGGTAGGAGTCCTTTGACTGCTGCTAAGAGAGCAAAGTCAGCTTGCAGTTTGTGGTGAGATCACATGAGTCACTATAGAAACTGTTCTATTTGTTGTTCGTGGTAAAAACTAGGAGTTGCACAACCACCATTCAAAACAACTAGTAGACAGTTGCATTAAAGTGAGTTGTTGTCACTAGACTTGCTCCAGGACTAGGTATAACTCATTAAACCATCCTTCCTATTTCATAGTAGTTGATGCATTCTTACTATTATCAGAATATAGATAGATACAATTTTTATTTTCGCTTCTATGATCTATGCCCTTATTTCCCAATAGAAGGTACCTTACATATCAATATGCATCCTATCAAGGAACTTTTCGATTCTGGCTCTTTGAACACCTACATGTATTTTCAGATTGTTTCCATGCTAGAGTTAGAATTCGAATATATGGACTATGTGTTAGATATAAAAACACCTAGTGGTAGGATCTGCTCTTTTTATCTCAAACTCCCTACCTTGGACCTTTGTATATCGGGAAAGATGATTCCTTCAAACTTTATCCTACTAAACATGTCTACCTTTGATTTTATCTTGGGCATGGATTGGTTGAAGAAGCATGATGCAACCTTATTCTGTCAGGAAAAGAAAGTTAGATTGTTGCATTCTGATGGAGAGGGGCTATGTATCAAGAGTAGGAAGTGAGATGATCGACAATTCATCATCTTCACCATCAAAAACAAAAAAACTTATATCGTAAGGGTGTAGACCATACTTAGAATCTATCATTCTTGATGCCACACCTCCTGCTCTAGATCATATAGATGTGGTGGACTTTAATGATGTGTTTCCTGAGGAGTTTCCCAAACTGCCACTGACTCATGAGGTGGAATTTTCCATCGATCTTATGCCCAGGACTTGGCCGATCTCGAAGCCACCTTACCGCTTAGCCCCTGTTGAACTTGTTGAGCTTAAGAAGTAGCTTCATGAGCTTCGTGACATGGGTTTTATCTGCCCCAACATATCACCTTGGGGATCCCCTGTCTTCTTCATGAAGAAGAAGGATGATTTGTTGCAGATGTGCATGGACTACCACTTGCTCAACCAAGTAACAGTGAAGAACCGCTATCCCTTACCTCACATCAATGACATGTTTGATCAGGTGAAGTCAGCTACTGTGTTTTCAAAGATGGACTTGCGAAGTGGCTACTATCAGATGCGTGTGAAGGGTGAGGATGTGTCGAAGATAGCATTCAGAACTTGCTATGTGCATTATCAGTTCCTGGTCATGCCTTTTGGTTTGACTAATGCCCATTCTGCTTTACTGGACCTAATGAATTGAGTATTCCGCCCTTACCTTGATCTGTTTGTGGTGGTGTTTATTGATGACATTTTGGTTTACTTTGAGATAGGAGAGCAACATCACAGACACTTGTAGATTGTGCTCAACACACTGAGACAAAACCAACTTTATGCTAAATTCTAAAATTTTGAGTTCTAGATAAAGAAAGTGATATTTTTGGGTCATGTAATTTCTATTGGACATATAGTTATTGATCCCACAAAGGTATAAGTTGTGATCAAGTCGAAAGCTCTGAAGAATCCCTCAGAGATTTGTAGTTTCCTTGAGTTAGCATGTTACTATCAAAGATTCATCAAGAGCTTCTTAGAGTTGGTCTTGCCTTTGACCAAGTTGACATGGAAGGAGGTCAAGTTCTCATGAACACCTGAATATGAGGACAGTTTCCAGAAGCTAAAGGAGTCCTTGACATCTACACCTATTCTTTCCTTTCTTGTTGAAGGCTTACCCTATGTCATTTACACCGATTCTTCCAAACAAGGCTTAGGGTTTGTCTTGATGCAAGAAGGTAGAGTGATCGCCAATGCTTCCCTACAACTGAAACTGAATGAAGAAAATTGCCCTATACATGATTTAAAGCTAGCTGCCATTGTTCATGCTCTAAAAATTTGGCAACACTATCTCTATGGAGTGAAGTTTGATGTCTTCTATGACCATAAAAGCTTGAGGTACTTGTTGACACAGATAGATCTGAACCTGCAACAATGAAGGTGGATGGAGTACCTTAATGACTACAACTTTACCATCACTACCATCCCAGTAAAGAAAATGTCATTGTTGATACTCTAAGTTGGAAGAAGGATCTTGTATGTGCTACTATGAGCTATTCTGTGTAGCAGAATATGGAACATGTTTGTAGTTGGCAACCTCAGCCTGTTGATTCAGTGGATGAAGATAAGATGTGTGTGTACATGGCTGGTTTGTTTATTACATCGACTTGGATCTTGGAGGTTGTAGCTACATAGTTGGAGAGTTATGAGCTTGAGAAGATGAAGGACTTAGTAGAGAAACTATAATCTGACTTCTCTATTGGAGTGAATGGTGTTGTCCGCTTATGACATAGGTTTTGGATTTGTGATGTTTGTAATCTAAGGCAGAAGGTTCTGAGTGAAGCTCATGGGTCTAAGTATATGATTCATCCTGGCACAACTAAAATGTACAAGGACCTACAACAAAGATTTTGGTGGAAGAATATGAAGAATGACATAGCTTTGTTTGTTGCGACATGTTTGACCAGTCATCAAGTCAATATAGATCATCAAAGACCTGGTGGTTTTTTGCATCCTCTTGAGATTCCAGAATGGAAATGGGAGAAGATTACAATGGAGTTTTTTACTGGCTTTCTTAAGTATAAGAAAGGTAATGATTCTATTTGGGTGGTGATTGATCAACTTACAAAGTCTGCTCACTTCTTGCCTTTCAAATCCACTTATGAAGTTGTTGATATGGCTCAGTTATATGTTGAGTGGATAGTTCCTCTACATGGAGTGCCTGAAGTGATATTTTTTTACCGTGACTCAGAGTTTACCTCCCATCTATGGAGTTAAATTCAAGAAGAGATGGGACTGACTTACAATTCAGTACAACATATCATCTACAAATTGATGGTCAATCAGAAAGGACAGTGTGTTGGCTTTGTGGAGAAAACATGCGCGGCAGAAGCAACAAAATTCCACTCAACCCGTTACAGGATCTCGTCGACAAAAGCGTATTTGGAAGGAGTGTTTGTGGGATATACCTTATCACAGAGCAAGTCCGACGATGTCCCGCTGCATGACGGTGCAATGTTGGTGACCTACACAGACGGAACTTCTCTCCCGTTCGCTGTCACAGGAAGATCCGGTGGCGCTCCATTCATGCGATGATGTGCGCCGCTCGTAACATGCACGGATGGTCGTTGATGCCCTCCGAACGCAGGCGTCTCAGTGTCTACATATCTACTTCATCCATGCGGATGGACTGGAACTCCACGTCACGCTTCCTAAGCCGGCGGGAAGGAATCGTGTCTGTGCGGTGGCGTGCTAGCGGCGCGTTGCTCTCCTTCCTCTCCTAAGGACAGTGACGGCTAGGGTTTACGTACGTGAGCGTAAACTGAAAAGCCTCTCTCGATATCTTATATAGATATCGACCGTCAATCCTCATTTTAAATAGGATACAAAGGGAAGTAGAGTTTCCTAAACCCATCGGTAAACAGAAATGTTGCGTTAATTAAACGCTCATGGATTAATTAGAATATTCTGGAATTCATTAATTAACCAAATAATCACATTAATTGACTAATTAATATCTGACTCCATGCAATCGCTTGGGATGGCTCTATGGGCATATATACCAACAGACTCCCACTTGCACTTAGAGCCAGTCACTCCAATATTATTCTAATCCACTACATAAACATTTTAGTAATCAATGTGATTCGGAGCAATTCCAATCAAATCCATAATTATACGCCTATTCCAACACATCCTATACATGTGACCCGGTGGGCTCCAAATTACATTGGCAGTGATATCCATAATCACATTATGATTTCACAAGCAATGATTTGTATCTAGTAAGAATTCATTGCTACCCAAGTAATTGGAGAAGTTGGAGAACAACTTAACCTATCATTCATGACTGGTGTTACAGTGATTGTATAGTTCCTTTGTCGTTGATATCCGGATTGAACTCGAGTCATGGAATTGTTATCCTCTTCAACGTTCAATCCATGTTCGTAGAACTAGAGCAGACTGTCTGAGATATATGTAAGCTCAATATCACATATTGACTCACATCAGCATGGCCATGCATTTCTCAGTCTTGCTTATCAAGTGGCCGGAATATCAAACTCTCATAGGAAGGACAAATTCCATCTACATCACTCATAGTCATCGTCATGTGTCACAGTGCACCCAAGGACCATCTTTATGGCAATCCTTATTCAGGACCACGGTGGATGATGTCAAAGTACACTGCACGACATGTGATAAGTGTAGTGACTTCAGGTCTAAGAACCACAATCACCACCATCATTATGAGATGTGACTCTAACTACCAATCATGGTATCCATGTGTCACTCTCAAGGTGGGTCTATCTGATACATTGTTCTCTAACAAGTATCTATGTATTTGGTTTGATATCTCCATATCATGGATAATGAGATTCTTCCATCAACCAACATACATTCTAATCTTATGTGTTATTGATGTATATGGATATTTCCACAATGACAACCTATTAGGGACAAAACAAGAATACATACTCTTAGCATACATATGATCTCACTGTTCAGGTCATCAACCCGCATTGAGTATATTATTCTATAGACATCTATAAGTTTTATGGTCATCTCACAATATAAAACACAAACATATAGATTGGAAACTTGCCTATATTGATATGATCAATGTAGTATTACAAATCATTTACATAGTATCCCATTACAATCATCGAATGATAGTCTCTATGGGCATACATACCAACAGATTCCCACTTGTACTTCTACCCAATCACTCATGAATCTCAATCCAAGTGATCGAACATGTCTGTCATGTTTCTGCTGTGAAAGTGCTTTTGTGAGCGGGTCAGCCACATTGCTTTCTATAGGTACTCTGCAAATTTTCACATCTCCTCATTGTACGATCTCTCGTATGAGATGGAACCGCCATAGAATATGTTTAGAACATTGGTGCGATCTTGGTTCTTTATCCTGTACAATTGCTCCATTGTTGTCGCCAAACAACTCAATTGCATCACCAACGCTTGGAACTACTCCAAGTTCAGAAATAAACTTCTTGATCCACACAGCTTCCTTTGCAGCATTAGATGCGGCAATATATTCGGCCTCTATTGTAGAATCTACAACCGTCTCTTGCTTGGAACTCTTCCAACTCACAACTCTGTTGTTTAGGCAAAACACAAATCCAGATTGCGATCTGTAGCCATCTTTGTCAGTTTGGAAGCTAGCATCGGTATAACCCTTTACCACGAGCTCTTCCTCACCACCGTATACCAAGAATTGATCCTTAGTCCTTCTCAAGTACTTTAGGATGTTATTTACGGCTGTCCAGTGACATTCACCTGGATCTGACTGATATCGTCTCATCATGCTCAAAGCATACGACACATCAGGATGAGTACATAACATTGCGTACATGATAGATCCAATTGCTGATGCATATGGAATCTTACTCATGCGTGCCCGTTCATCACATGAACTAGGGCACTGGGATTTAGAGATTGTAACCCCATGGGACATGGGCAAGTTACCTCTCTTAGAACCCTCCATGCCAAACCTTTTTAGCACCTTGTCAATGTATGTGCTCTGGCTTAGGCCTAGAAGCCTTCTAGATCTATCTCTATAGATCTTGATCCCTATTATATAGGATGCTTCGCCTAAATCCTTCATAGAGAAAGTCTTCCCTAGCCAACCTTTTACTGTCTGAAGAGTAGGGATATCATTTCCCATCAATAGTATGTCATCCACATATAATATGAGAAATACGATTGTGCTCCCACTAACCCTTTTGTAAACACAAGGTTCATCTTCATTTTGACTAAAGCCAAACTTTTTGACTACTTCATCAAAATGTAGATTCCAACTCTGAGATGCTTGCTTCAATCCATAGATTGACCTTTGTAGCTTACATACTTTATTGGCTTCCTTTGGATCGATAAAACCCTCAGGTTGTGTCATGTACACATCCTCGAGTAAATTCCCATTAAGGAATGTTGTTTTAACATCCATCTGCCAAATCTCATAGTCATGATAAGCTGCAATGGCAAGCATGATCCTGATGGATTTAACCATGGAAACTAGTGAGAAGGTCTCGTCATAATCAACACCTTGAATTTGATGGAATCCTTTCGCAACCAATCTACCTTTATAGGTTTGAACATTTCCATCCATGTCAGTCTTCTTCTTGAAGACCCACTTGCACCCTATGGGTTTTACCCCTTCGGGTGGATCCACCAAGGTCCATTCCTTTTTTGTGTACATGGATTCCATCTCAGATCTCACGGCTTCGAGCCATTTCTCAGATTTTGGTCCCTTATTAGCTTCTAGATAGGAAGTTGGCTCATCTTCTATGCCCAATTTGTCACTATCTTGAGTCACAAGAAATTCAAATCTCTCAGGCTCAAGTCATGTCCTACTAGACCTACGAGGTTCTTGTGTTACATTTGGAACTTGAAATTCCACAAAAATTTGTGAGTCTTAATGTTCTTTATGTACCTCCTCAGGTTCTCTGCTTTCTTGTTAGTCTCGAACTTCTTCGAGCTCTACATTCCTCCCACTAATTCCTTTGGAAATAAATTCCTTTTCAAGAAATACAGTAGTCCTAGAAACAAACACTTTGTTGTCAGTTGGTGTGTAGAAGTAGTATCCGCGAGTTTCCTTGGGGTATCCAACAGAATAGCATTTTTCCAATTTGGGTCCAAGCTTTTCAGGAAATTGTTTCCTAACATAAGCTTCACATCCCCAAATCTTTAACATAGACAAATTGGGATGATTCCCAATGCATATCTCATATGGTGTCTTTTGAACCAATTTGGAGGGTACATGGTTAAGTGTAAACGCTGTAGTTTCAAGAGCATATCCCCAGAATGATATTGGAAGTTCGGCTGAACTCATCATTGATTGTACCATGTCTAATAATGTATGATTCCTTCTTTCTGACACATCATTATGTTGTGGTGTACCAGGTGGAGTCCATTGTGATACAATACCACGGTCTCTCAGAAGGTCCTCAAACTCTTGGCTTAAGTATTCACCACCTCGATCTGAACGGAGTGCTTTAATACTCTTACCAAGTTGCTTCTCTACTTCATTCATGAAAGTCTTGAACATTTCAAGAGTTTCTGACTTGTGTTTCATAAGATATACATAGCCATACCTACTGAGGTCATCAGTGAAGGTAATGAAGTATTGATAGCCTCCTCTAGCATTTGTTCTAAAAGGTCCACATACATCAGTATGTATGAGCCCTAGCAGATCACTGGATCTCTCACTATGTCCAGTGAAAGGAGTCTTGGTCATCTTCCCTAATAAGCATGCCTCACATGTCTCTAATGATTCAAAATCAAAAGAGTCTAGATAACCATCCTTATGGAGTCAAGATATGCGCTTCTCGTTTATGTGCCCAAGACAACAATGCCATAAGAATGTTTTGTTTGAGTTGTCAAGTTTTAACCTTTTAGTATTTACGTTGTATACGCTAGTCTCAAGTTTTAACAAGTAGATACCATAAGACATAGGGGCATTGTCATAAAAGATCTCATCTTTAGATATAGAAATAATTCCATTCTTAATGTGAAATTCAAATCCACTCTTATCCATACAAGATACAGAAATAATATTTCTATTAATGGCAGGTACATAATAGCAATTCTCTAATTCTATTACAAGGCACGTAGGCAAAGATAAACTAATAACTCCAACTGCGGTGGCAGCAACTCTTGCTCCATTAGCAACCCACAACTCGACTTCGCCCTTTCGTAAAGGCTTACTTCTTATCAGATCCTGCATATTAGAACATATGTGTGATCCACATCTGGTATCCAGTACCCATGATGAAGAAGTATTTAAGTTTATCTCAATAACGTATATACCTGGAGTGGAGATCTCTATCCCCTACTTCTTCTTCCTCAGTTCCTCCAAGTAGAGAGGACAGTTTCTTTTCCAATGTCCAGGCTCGTGACAATGGTGACAATTGCCTTCTTTGGAGATCCCACCTTTAGCTTTGAGCACGGATGACTTTGGCTTCTGCCCGGCTTTAGAACTTTTCTTAACCTTGCCTTTGCCTTTTGACTTTCCCTTTGTCTTGCTGATCATCATCACAGACTTGGGCTTGTCTTTCTTCATTTGTGCTTCAGTTGTCCTCAATATGCCCAACAATTCTGACAATGACTTGTCAAAATTTTTCATGTTGTAGTTCATGACAAAATGACTATATGATTCAGGAAATGATTGTAGAATCACATCAGTGGGCAACTCTTGACCTAGGGGAAATCCCAGCTTGGATAGGCTTTCCACGTACCCAATCAAGGTGAGTATATGGGTGCCAACTGAGTCTCCCTCTTTCATCTTGCTTTTGAATAAAGCCTTTAAGACATCATATCTCTCCTGTCTTACTTGATGTTGATACATGTTCTTGAGATGTGTTACCATCTCCATGAAATTCATGTTATCATGCTTCTCTTGCAACTTATAGTTCATTGAGCACAACATTAGACACTTGACATCCACGGCATCATCAAGGTGCTTCTTGTAAGCATCCTTTTCAGCCTTGGGCGCATTTACAACGGGTTCTGCTGGCTCTGGTGTTTCAAGGACATAGAGCTTACGCTCATGTGTGAGAACAATTCTCAGCGTCCTAAACAAATTTTGAAAGTTGGTTCCGGTGAGTTTGTCCTTCTCAAGGACCGATCGCAACGAGAAAGTGTGAGTGTTGTTTGCCATTTGATTGCTACAAAAGAAAAATTTGCATTTAGTCCAAAACATTTTGACTTGTAAAGATTTTATAAATGAGATTAATTATGCCTTTAATTAATTACTCTCCCACTATTTTATTCAAATTGATAGCCCTCACTATCAACTCGGAAGATTGCAACGCACAACCTTCTAGTGAGCCAAGATCCAAAATAATTGGATCAATGCCCAGCCAACGCCGGCGTCAAAGACCAAATACTAAGGTAGGCAATTTTTTCCAATTGCATCATATGCAACTCTTGGATAGATGATCATGCACAACTCCTTGCCATGATGCATATGTGTGCCTCTAGGTACTTGATCCTATCAAGGTTGCCTAGTTAAGTCCAACCCATAAGCCAACACGATGAATGTGCACCCTGCAGAGGCAGACCCACACACCCACCATCACACTTCCACGAGATAGACAGTGTACCACGCGGAGGCATGCCCACACATAGTCGATCAAGCTTTTCATGTGTGTTGCTTTATGGAAGGCAACTAAAACTTAATATTATTAATTGAGGGGTTTTATTAATACATATACATATCCAAACACCACACACTTATAGTACGTATCATATACTACTATATCCACAACCACAAACGATAGACATGCAATCACAAACACAAATACATCGGTTATGGCCATACTATTGTAATCCTTTGGTGTAACAAAGGATTACGATCCACCTATGGTCTTATGCATCTCATGCAACACCTGTGAATCAACCTGTAAGCATGTAATGATCAACATTACAATGAACAACTTCATGGATGCTTCATGAGGTTGGAACTTCAAGTTGCTTCTTGGAATTGGATCTTCTTGTTGCTTCTCCATGGACGCTCCTTGGAGTTGGATCTTCAGGTTGCTTCTTGGAATTAGATCTTCATGGTACTTCTCCATGGACACTCTTTGGAGTTGGATCTTCAAGTGGACTCCTTACATCAAGTTTACAAAACTAAAACTAATCCTATCTCTATTACATCATATGAGTACAAATATAAAAGGAAAGAATTAATTACACTTTGAAATAAGAGATGAGGCTCGGCATGCATCTTATACCACTTGAGATGCATGGGTTTGACTTAATTCTTGGGAGGGACACCCTAGAAAAGTATAAGGTTGTCTTGGATTGTGATTCGAAGCAAGCTATGTTCACATACAATGGTGTAACATGGATTTTTCAGGGGGATAGAAAGATTCTTCCAACTTATCCAGTGTCGGCTATGGTAGCTAAGAAGTTGATGTGACAAGGATGATTTGCATTCTTGGCACATGTGGTAGATACCAGAGCAGAGAGTCCTAGTTTTTCTGAAGTTCCAAATATTAGGGAGTTTGAGGATGTGTTTCCTGAGAAACTTCCAGGTGTTCCTCCACCCCAAGAAATTGATTTCGAGATTAATCTAATCCTTCATACCCAACCAATAGCTCAAACACCTTATAGAATGGCACCTGTGGAGATGGCAGAACTCAAGAAACAGTTACAGGAGTTGCTTGAAAAGGGTTTTATTCGACCGAGTACTTCACCATGGGGTGCTCCAGTTCTTTTCATTAAAAAGAATGATGGGTCTATGCGGTTATGCATCGATTATAGACAACACTTTATACAAAGGATCCATATGTAACCATTATACATCCATAGAATTCACAAACAAACATATCCACAAGATCGACATCCACATTCATCCACAACATTCACAAAAGGGGATACTAGGCCATAACCGTGCATGCATTCACCACATAAAAATTGCAGTACTTTTAATGCGGGACATTCCCCATTAAATAATTTTTGACTCCCACGCAGACTATGCGGGGTACACAGGGGAAACGCCCCTGAAAGGTCTATGGAATTTTACTTCCATGCACTTAGGAAAATCAATATTTTCCATAGTTGACCCTGTCCAAAATGTCAAAAACAGAAGCTTGCGACGTATGTGGAATTAGGTTTAGATTTTCACATTAGCAGTTTTAATTCACATTGTATGCAATATAGAAAATAGTATACATCAATTCAATCATATCGAAACGAATCCAAATATGTCGTAGATCGACGCTGCTCTGATACTACTGTTGGGTTTTGTGGAGAAAACATGCGCGGCGGAAGCAACAAAATTCCACTCAACCCTTTACAGGATCTCGTCGACAACAACGTATTTGGAAGGAGTGTTTGCGGGAAATACCTTATCGCGGAGCAAGTTTGGCGATGTCCCGTTGCACAACGGTGCAATGCTACTGACCTACACAGATAGAACTTCTCTCCTGTTTGTTGTCGCAGGAAGATCCGGTGGCACTCCTTTTGTGCGATGATGTGTTCCGCTCGTAACACGCATGGATGGTCGTTGATGCCCTCCGAACGCAGGTGTCTCAGCGTCTACGTCTCTACTTCATCCACACGGATGGACTGGAACTCCATGTCGTGCTTCCTAAGCCGACGGGAAGGAATCGTGTCTGTGCGGTGGCGTGCTAGCGGTGCGTTGCTCTCCTTCCTCTCCTAAGGACGGCGACAACTAGGGTTTACGTACGTGAGCGTAAACTGAAAAGACTCTCGTGATATCTTATATAGATATCGGCTGTCAATCCTCCTTTTAAATAGGATACGAAGGGAAGTAGGGTTTCCTAAACCCATCGGTAAATAGAAACGTTGCGTTAATTAAATGCTCATGGATTAATTAGAATATTCTGTAATTCATTAATTAACCAAATAATCACATTAATTGATTAATTAATATCTGACTCCATGCAATCGCTTGGGATGGCTCTATGGGCATATATACCAACACAGTGCAGATTCTAGAGAATTTGCTTCATGCTTGTGTGATGGATTGGGGAGGTTCTTGGGATATCTATCTGCTATTAGATGAGTTTGCTTACAACAATAGCTACCAAGATAGTATTGCTATGTCACCTTTTGAATCTCTCTATGGTAGACCTTTTCGTTCACCTTTGCATTGGGATAGTGTTAGTGAACGTTCTCTGGTGAAGACAGATGCTGTGTAGATGTTGATAGATAAAGTTCAGCTGATTAAGAAGCGTATAGAAGTTACTCAAGATCGATAGAAAATGTATCCTAACAAGAAGATATCTAATGTTAGCTTCTTAGTGGGTGACTGTGTTCTTAACGATCAAGCCTATACACTCTATTGCTAGATCTAAATTTGAAGGCAAATTGAGTCCCCGCTATGTTGGACCATTTGGGATCTTGGATAAGGTTGGAGATTGTGCATACAACTTAGCTCTTCCTCCTTCCTATGATAAGAATGATAATGTGTTCCATGTCTCTATGATTGAAGAAGTATGTGAAGGACCCTTCTCATGTATTTAAAATTGAGCCTTTGGATATTCATGAGAATCTAACATATGAGGAGCTACCTGTGAAGATCTTAGACTCTCAAGTAAAGCACTTGAAGAACAAGGAGATTGAGTTGGTGAAAGTTTTGTGGAGATATCATGGTTTGGAAGAAACCACTTGGGAGTTTGGAGATGAAATGTTGCGTACTCACCCTTCCCTTTTTGTTTGAGATTTTGAGGATGAAATCCTTTTTATGGGGTGGAGTGTTGTAACATATTGACTTCTAAATGTAACCTCTATGTAACCCTTTTCCCTAAGTTTTCTTCTCATTTATGTCCTTTATATCCTTGTTGATGAATTAGTGAAATTTATAGTGGTTTGATGAACATTTGTTCAATAATTATACTAATGGAAAGGTTTATGCACAAATACCTCAATGAAAGCTTATTCAAGGATCTAAAATGCAAACTCACCACTTAATTGGAACAATGATAAATAAATTCGTGCTAAAAGTGTAAGGCCTCAAACCTTGCTTAATTTGTTGAACAAGCTTAATTACCGTAATTAAGTGCTCTAAATATTAATATAATCTTGTGAGGAGTTTTAAAAAATCATAAGCTATACTTAAGTTTCAAGTTTGGTCTAATTTGGATGTTTTTTCTACAAGTTATGCAATTTTTATGCTCGTTTTAGACTTTTTTACAATTTACCCAACTGGGAGGTTTTCTTTGCAAATTGTCACATGCCTTATGATCCTTAGATGTTTTCTTATCATTCTCGGGCTTTTTGGGCCATGGGGCATCTAGTTGTACCTTTGTTTGGAGGTGTTTCTCTTCAAGGGCATTTTAGGAATTTCTCCCTTTATAGATGAGCTTATCTTTAGGAGTTATCAACTAATGGGGTGGTTTATTTGTTTGGAAGTTGTTGGTCGGCCTGTAGAACTGACAATTGATGGCTCAGATGTCTATAGGAGATGTGGAACATCTATTTTCATGGCCATAGAAGCTCTAGGCTATGGACACATGGAAAGCTCCATGGAAACCTCATGCTTGACTCCTTCCTTATCAATAAAGGTTTGCATGTCCATGCTGTAATACTTGTGCAAGTGTATAATGTACAAGTACCTAGAAGTCATATAAAATCAAGAATTATATTTTCCCTATCCATCCATAACTCTTAGATAGGACCCCCCTAGAGTCTAGAGACAATAACCTTTTTAGAAAAATCATTTGATTGGTTTTCCAAAAATTTTGTACAACTATTAAATAGGGACTTTTTTGGTCGAGAAAATTTGCAACTGAGAAACCTTCGGTCCAGAAAATTATCGATTGAGACATCCCTCAGTCGAAGACTTAGTGCACTGGAAAAATGTTCATAATGCACTTGCTTGGATCATTCTCGGTTGAGTACTTTGTGGAATGAGACACATCTGATCAGATATTTTGTTGACTTGGATTAGACCATTGAACCAATTGAACTAAGAAGTTTAAATTACAACTAGTTGTTAGAGATAACTTGAACACTCGAATCACACCTAGTCAAAGAAATTGTCAACCGATGGACTTCTGATCGTAAAAGTTATCGACCAAACTAGGTTCTGGACTGATTTCTAGAAACGACTAAATTAGCCATTGGACCTAATATTAACTCAACTTAAACTACTTTTTCTTGACCTAGAACAATATAGACACTTTCCTAATGTGCTCTAGCCACTTGCAACCCACTCCTATAAATAGAAGTGACCTTTGGACACCTAAGACACACAAGCTACACTTGAGCAATCCTTCTAGAGATAAAAAGAGATGAATTATACTTGCCATCTTCTTCCTTGAGCTCTAAGTTAGTTTCCTATAGCTACAATCTCATAGACACCACCTAGTAACATCCATCCTAAGTTGTTAGGAGGTATACCACTTGTTATAGGATCAAAGCGATTTACTACATTGGTGTAATATTCCTTGTTCCAATCTACTTCTCGAAGTTGATATAATTGTGCTCCTTGTCTACTCCAAGTGTCCATGGACACATGGAAAGTAACTTGACACATCATTCTTTGATTCTTCCTTATCCATAAAGGATTGCATGACCATGGGTACCCTTAGACATGCACACATGGAAAGTAGCTTGGACACCTCATGCCTTGCTTCTTCCTTAACCATAAAGCTTGATATACTCCTTCCTTACCTCCAAACCAAAATATTTGATCCATATCACCTCCCTCCTACTTAGAACTGTCTTCTCTCTATTTTTACATAGAGGATCTATCCCAATGTAGAAGAATATGACATCTTGGTGAAAAAGGTCTTTAAGGGTTTCATCTAAGCTCATCTAAGGTTTCTAAAGCCACCATTCGGCATTTCTGACCAAGGCAAGTAGGTTTCTTCCCCTTCTCCTTTGCTTTCCATGTTGTTCTTATTCTTTCCACCTTCCTCTAGGTTAAAACCCCAGTCTTCCATGGTAGAACTCCATCTAAAGCACAAAAACTCTTCTATCCATGCTCCTCTTTCTTAGGGTTTGTATCCTTGGAGAAGAAGGTGATTCTTGCTTGAGTTTGGAGCTTGTGCTTGGATCGGCCAACCCATCTTGCTCAATTTTCCTACCGATTGGAATTTGATATTCTTACTAGAGGCAAGTTATATAACTTGCTCCACACGTATTGCTTATTATAACTTTGTTACTTCATATTCTTATGCTTAAATGATGATCTTGACCTTTAGACGACGTTCTTGTTTAAGGTTTCATTTATTTGTTGTTCTATACTCTATTACTAGCTCTAGATGAACCTGAAATGATTGGTACATCCCTTCTAGGGTAAAGGATGACCTAGGATAGGTTGTTTGGGGCCAAGTCATGGGTTGGCCCCTCTCCCTCTCTCTCTCTTCCTCACTTGCAACTAAATTGCTGACATATCATTTTCTGGTTGGTCAGAAGGAAAATTCATATCTTTTAAATTTCTCGTCCAATACTAATAAAAAGAATTAAATCACTCATCCAATATTAAAATTCTTGATCAAAAGAATATAATTATCCTAATGGTGATATTTTTAGAGTCAAAATCTGAGTTTTTGTGAAAAATATCCTATCTTAGTGTTTCTATGCAATAATGTACAATACACTAATGAATGTTAATAAATCAAAATAAGCCAAAGTTGAACTTGGAATATCAATAAGTGATGGAACTTGGTATTTGAACATAGTAAAGAGGTATGTGCATTCTTACACCCTAAGTTTGGATATTTGCAAACCAAACCCTAGATTCCCTATGAGGCACTATATGAACTCGATTTTCTCTATTTATGACATTTTTGCTAAATTGCCTAAAAATTAGTATTGATATTCTATTTCTTGGGTCTTGCACCCACTGCCATATTTCAAATATATGGTGCTTCTACTTTCCATTATTTCTCTTAGCATGTTGATTTTATTAGACTATTTAGCTAATGTAGTGGTACTTATGTACAACCACCCATAGATAGGGGATGTGTTGTTTCTCCCTGGGGAATGTGTTATTTCCCCATATAGAATTTGTGTAGGTGACTAGGAATGTGTTATTTCTCCCCTCACCTATAGGTTGGGTTCCGGTAGGTGCCTCAACCCTACTTAGTTAATGTAGTCTATATTAATCATGCATGCAATTCCTTTACTAATTTAATGTTATGAAAAACATCTATTTCTATTATGCCTCATACTCTTGATCTATTCATCTATTGATGAAATTATAGTCTTTATTGATGTGTTATTTTCTTTCTTTTCATCTTGTTCATATTGTTGACACATACCTTGTTATCTTTTCCTCATGTTGGATAATTTCCCAACCACTCAGATTTTAGATAAGGTGCTGAACAAAATCAAGGAAAATAAGACTTTTAGTAGATTTAAGACTTGATTGAAGGATGTCTAGGTTGCTAAAGCTTACTTTGTTTTCTCATCTTTTTCTTCTGAAAAATTTATGTAGTGAACAATGATAAAAGCCATGTAATAGCTTTAGTTTCTTTTCCTTTCCGCTACTATTAAAATTTTATATGTATATGGTGCATGCTTATTTTCTTGGAGTATTATACATGCATTCCTCAATATCTATTATCTTTGTGAAAATTTGGATGTTTTGTGTTTCCTTCAAATGTTATTAAGGAGGTGATCTTGTCTATTTACACCCTAGACACCAGGTGACCTGAGAAGCCCCTCTCCCTCCATAGGTCCATCATGTTGTCCGAGATCTTAATATGCTTAGGTGCTTGATTCTCGCACATTGTTTTGCAAATGTAACATACTTGGACAAATCCACCTCACATTCATGTGTTTCCCATCAAACCTACTTGCACACCTTCTAACCCATATACACCATAGAACCACTAGAGGAGGAGTCCCCATGAGGAAACCAATCCAGGAGCAGCTGTTGGCCAAAGACCAACAAACCTTTAAGGAGGATTCAAGGGTTCCACTGGTCCTAAAGGATTTGATGTCAAGAATGACCTCGACTGTTGTCCATATGTATCTCGCTATCTGTCCTTTCAAGAAGAAGTGATTCAAGGTCTCTAGTTTTCTCATCTCACAACATTCACATCTTGATACTAAGGGTATGTGGAATGGTCTGATCCTATCATCTGTGAGTATTGTTGAGTGCAATAGTCTCCATGTGAAGGTTGATATTTTTAGTAGAAGGGTCGAGTTCCAACCCCATGATGACATGAGCCTAGTTGTGTGAAGGTTATTGATGTTAACTTGTTCACCTCTAACTATGCAGATTGTCGAGGCAATCAAGAAAAGGTTGCTTTCACATGACATCCAAATAGGAGCATCCACTGTCACTGAGAGCCTCTCGTAGTGTCTCAGGGGGGCACGATTCCCTCTTATGTTATCAAATTTCTAAGGTGGTCTAGGTCCCACTCCCCTATCTCATGGAACAAGTCCCTAACTCTGAGATTGTAATCCGGTTCGAAGAACTATAATCTCCATGTCTCCATCTTATCCTCTCCCCATAATGTCCCCCAAAAATGCATGGTCCTTGAGCGTATGTCCCACATGATGTTTTGCATAACCAGAGGAAATTTATTCTAGATTCTCCTCCAATAGAGTGAGGAAGAATGACTTTTCTTCAAGTGTCATGGGTGATCCTGGTTAAAGTCCCATCTTGTTTTGTGTCTGGGACAATGTATCTAGTAAATCTTTGTCATACACTTCATCATGGGCCCCACAAGGTAAGAAATCAGATCTTGTGGGCATAGAGACAGACATAGAGGATGGGTACATAATATATGGACTTCCTTCTTCATCCTTGACTCACTCAACCGCCTGCCCACCCACCTGGCCGAAGGAGTACAAATTTTCTATGATAGGATGCTATGATAGAGGTTGTGCTAGCCAGACATTATGAGACATGTCACATCATGGACTAAAAGCATGGTTTCAGTCAATAAATCATGTGAGCTGGTTTGCTAATTTGCAACCTCCAAACCAAGAGAAAGAAAATCGAATGGGGCTATATGTTCATTGTCTTTTAATTAATTGCAGTGTGTATCTACCATTAGAGTGGCCAACTATCAATGCTAGAACCACCACAAATAATGATTTAATATAGTGTTTGGACACTTAGTTGCAATTGCCCAATGTTTTGTCAAAATAACCCATATTCAAATTTCACTCCTAAAAAATAGAGTTGCAAATAAATAATATTTGCAAGCCCTTCACCAATGATAATACCACACGTAGTTGCAATAATTTCCAATTTCCCATAATTTGATAAAAGGACCTATATTTACATTCCACTTCTGTGAAAATAAAAACAACAAATAAATAATATTTACAATCACCAACATCAATGATGATTCAATACAATGTTATGTAGTTATAGTAATCATCACTTGCCCAATATTTTGTTAAAGGGGCCGATGTTCACATGCCATTATTTTTGAAAACATGAATTTCAAACAAATGATGTTTGCAATCATCATCTTTTTCTAAAAACTTACAATCATCATCTAATGATTTAACACAATACCTGGATGTGGTTGTAATCATTACTTATTGCCCAAACTTTTGTCAAAAAAACCGATCTTCACATGCACATGCATCTCGTAACATGAATCATAGTGATTGACCTGCTTCCTATGTTTGTCCTTTTAATCTGATTCAAGTCAAACATATCAAATCGGCAAGACTAAGTTGGTCTTCCTTTATTATTTTGATTCGTTCGCAATCATGGCGTTAATCATAAAATTTTCATTTGTCATGTTTTTCTCTCTCTTTATGAGCAAGTCATTAAAACCTGCTACAATCAACCAACTCTTCAAAATCCTAAAAAAATCGCAACAGATCATATTGATAACCTATGTATTTGTTTCCTTAAATGTTCATGCTTTCTCTATGTTGTGTGCTAAACATGTCAACACAAAAGGTTTCTCTTTTGTATACCAAGGCCTATTTTATTTCAATTCAAATTGTTGTTATAGCCTCAAAATGTTACTTAAGTTATATTTTTCAATCATCAAATTCCAAACATGTAAGAACTCCATCTCTTCCTCATTTTCATAAATACACATACTAAACTTTTTAGCAAATTCGTGAAACTTTTCAAATACACCACTAAGGTGCTCAACTGCATTTTGATACATATATCATATGCATAAATGATGAAATGTTTAAAGACATTCTCAAGACAGTGCCTTTTCCATGGTTGAATCTTGATCTGTGTGGACAATGTTTGGTTTCTTTCCTGTAGATTTTTTAGCAAATATATTGAATAGACAAATAAATTTTTTCGATGTCACATCATACGATAAGACATCCCCAAATATAATAGTTTGTTTTATACACCAAATGGATGGCCTTCTTTATTTTTCCTATATTTGTATAAAAATAAACAAATATCCAAATTAAGAATAGTGTGATATCATTCTAGAATCAACGAAGAACATGTTAGTTACAAGGTCATCCACATCAACTTGAATAGCATATGAAAAACTAGGATCATTCAACTACTTATATTACAAATACTCCAATACACCACAAGTCTTTCCATTCATCATTTGCATAAACTATTTTTTTACAGATAGTTTTGATAATCCTCTACAACGAAACTAAGATTTTTTCTACCTCCAACTCTTTTTTCCATTAGAGACATGCTTGCTTTAGGAGTTATACCAAAGTGGTCTGCTAAGTATGTCTCATCACTGTGAGAAAAATTCAACTTTCTATGTGAGTGCAATATAAAAAATTTACTAAGAGACACCAAATTATGATAAGGCTCTTGAATAAAATTCACCATCTAGTATTTTTTAATTAATTCTCCTTTAAACCTTAAATAAGCCAGACAACCACACCTACTTTTAGGAAGAGGATTTTTAACATCATCACACCTTTTATCTGATCCTCTTTGACCTTGACAAGAACAACAATATATTCTATCTAATAAAAATACCAAGATCATTATAATGGAGTGTGCTTCTGCGAGTGCTCCAATCCTTAGCATAATTATTATAGAAATTGTAAGTGTTAAGCTCAACTGTCTAAAATTCTCTACCTTCTTGTGGAATATTTTCTGAATCAATGCTAGCATCCATTTGGGTGATCTTATTCACATCATAAGATATTTCTCGAACAATAGTAGAATTATAACTGAAGTTTTCACCACACTGAAGTGTAGATTGTTCTAAGTTTCAAAAGAATGTATCTTTCTAAATGTCAAGATCATCCCATTATTTAGATTTTTATGTCTCTGAATGTATGCTGTAAATAAATAACTGAATGATTCTAATAAGACACATAAAATAATAAATTATAGACCAAGCGTACTTACTCCAACTGCAACAAAAAGAGCAAGCTTTAATGTCTCGAACAACAAGTTACAAACAATACACTACTCCTCTAAAAAATAATGCCCACAATACTCATCTAAAAGGTAATTCTTGTGTTTCTTATAAAAATATTTAAGATATGACAAATCAAATCTTATCCTCTATTTTAATAATGAAAAACATTTCATTCTTATGGATCTAACTTGCTACCTAAGTGTTTCAGGGTCCAACGAGATCACACTCAATGGATAGATAAAGTTAACATGTTTAAATGCTTGTATTTACAAGTTCGCAAATTCCAATTGGAGACAATTGGGTAGTGGACTGACATCCTTCAATTTGAAGGGTGGAATCACACTAAATTGCGAGTCTTGTCCTTGTGGCATCCTCTTTTTTCTTGCAATTTAAGTTTTAAATTAATTTTAAATTATTCGAATGCTCTATTAACCCCCTTATAGATCGTTCAATTGGTATTACATCAAATCTTCAAGGAGATCCTATGATCCTTGAAGCATGGGCAAAAACCTTTTTAGCAACCTCAATCATGAAGGGATGTACGTGAGTTGGCCGCAACCATCCAATCAATCCAACTACACTTACTGGAAAAGGCAGATGCAATTCTACTTCCAAGGAATAAGTATGGATCTGTGCAGAATGGTGACTCATCCATATGAGCTTCCAACTATGGAGTATGATAAATGGGATCTAGAGATAGTAAAAAGTTTCAACTCAATGACAAGGCCATAAGCATTTCATATTATTCAATATATGTTGGTGATGCATATCTTCTTGTGAAACCACTTATGAAATTTGGCATAAAATGTTGATTACACATGAAGGTACTATTCAAGTTAAGAATATTAAAATCAATATGCTTAAGAGTTTTTTTAAACAATTTCATATGAAGCCTAATGAATCTATAAGTGAGATGTATACTATGTTTTCTTCTATTATCAACAACTTGAATGCTTTGGGCAAATATTTTAGTGAAGAGGATCAAGTATTCATGATACTAAGATCATTGCCTCCAAATACAAGCCCAAGGTGATAGCCATTGAAGAAGCCAATGACCTCACCAAAATGATGATGGAATAGCACATTGGAAACCTTGAGACATGTGAGGTCACCCTTGATGAAGAGAAAGAGTGGAGGTTGAACTCCAAAAGGGAATAAGGAAGGATATTGCATTCAAGGTTACAACTAAATCTCAATCAAAAGTCATCACTCAAGAAAATGATGAGACAAGTGAAGGAGATGATACACTCATCGTTAGTGTTAAAAAATATATAAGATATAAATCCAACAAGAATTCTAGTGATTCTTCATCTTCTTCCCTTTGGTGCTTTAAATGTGGCAAGAAGGAACACGTGAAGAATGAGTGTCCTAAAATAAAAAGGGGTAAGACATCTTCTTACAAGAAAAAGGGTAAGGGAGACAAAGCCTACAAAGTGGCTTGGGATGACTCAAGTGATGACAAAAAAAGTGGAGAGGAAGAAGTGGAGTGTCTCATGGCTAAGGAAGATGAAGATGAAGAATCAAATGAGGTTGACATTTTTGAATTATCCAAAATAGATCTAGTTAATAGTCTTGAAGAAACTCATTCTAAATATGTTGATTGCAAAAGAAATTTGAAAAAGCTCTCTAAAATTAATGATGTGTTGCATGCTAAACTATATGATCTTACTTTTGAAAATGATAATTTGAAAGCTTCTATTGATAACTATAATGCCAAGTTTCTTATCTTAGAAAATAATAATGATCTTCTTTCTCAAGAAAAGGTTGAATTTCTTGCTAAGATAAATGACTACCAAACTCAATCTATTTTGTGCACTCGTTCCAATTATGATATCATTATTAAAGAAAGAGATACCTTACTTTCATATTTAGCTCACGTCAATCTAGATATTTCAAAGAAACTTGCTAGAATTGCTGGATTACAAAAATATATTGACAATTTAAAGCATTTTGATATCCTTGATAGAGTTTTGGAAAGCACTTTCAGACATGTTGGGAGAAGAGGCCTAGGCTACATGTTGGGATAAGGGGCCTAGCCTATGTACCCAAAGAAAAATCTTATCAAAAGACTAGATTTAGAAAAACACAAGTCCCTAGAGCCAAGACCATCTATGTGTCTAAGAACAATATAGCACATAACTAAAATGTTAAGAAGAGAAACCAAATTGACTTGTTTCTATTGTTGATGTTTTGGACATTATTCATTCTCTTGTGATTACAAGAAGAAGAAGGACATCGTTTGGGTTCCAAGACCCCAAACTTAGAGTTTTTGAGATACTTTTTTGAGACTTGACCTAAACTTCATTGTGAAATTCACATGTATTATCTCAACCAAAATAAGATTTAAAACAAATATTTGTATGTATTTGATTATTTACTTGTGTCATTCATGATTAAAATAATTAAAATGTTATATCTTGTTCACACTAGAAAGCCTACATTTTTTGGAAATCTACAAAATTGCCTCTCGATCGACCAAGGCCTCGACCGAGGGGCCTTCCATTTAAAGTCAAGGTTGACTGAAAATAAGTCTGACAGAACTGTTTTCTTGCAAATCAGATCATTTACTTGTAATTAACATTGATATTTTAAATCTGAAACATTCTCATCATATTGATTCATTTCAAACACTAAAAAGATAAAATCTTTAAGGCATATATATTAATGTTATCAAACAAAAGGACCACCACCTGGGTACCAAAAATCTTCATATCTTGAAGGATTGGGTAGCTGATAGTGGTTGTTCCAAGCATATGATTGGAAACAAGGAAGATTTTCATACAGTTGAAGAAAAAAAGATTGGAAAAATCACATTTGGAGATAATGCCAAAGGTAAAATCATTGGGATAGGTAATGTAGGTATAAATCTTCAAATAAAAAATGTGCTACTTGTGGAGGAATTGCGTCAAAGCTTAATTAGTGTTAATCGATCCTATAACAGTTGTTATGATGTTTTCTTTAACAAATCTTGGTACAAGTTGATCATAGAAAACTCTATGGTTGTTGTTTATGAAGGAATAATAATAGGAAATCTTTACATACTTAGACCTAATTCTCTGCAAGTTATTATTGGAAAATGCCTTCTTGCAAATGATGAATCTTTGTAATAATGACATAGAAAGCTAGGTCATGCAAGATCACATGTTATTAGAAAGTTGATTAAATATGATCTTGTTAGCATCTTACCTAAACTTTCTTTTGATAAACCTAGAAATTTTGAACCATGTGCTCCGGACAAGCAAATTAAAACTTCTTTCAAATTGAAAGCTTTGCATAGTAGTACTAGATCATTAGAACTTATTCACATGGATTTATTTGGTCCCATGATAACTCAATCTATTGGTGGCAAAATGTATTATTTTTTCATTGTTGATGATTACAGTAGATATACTTGGGTGCATTTTCTTTCAACAAAAGATGATACTACTAGAATATTCATTCAATTTTTCTCTAGTATTAAAAATCCAATACAAAAAAAAATGTGCACCATTAGGAGTGATCATGGGGGAGAGTTTGAAAACCATATCCTTGAAGAATTTCGTACATCTAAAGGGTATACACATAATTTTTCAGCTCCACACACCCCACAACAAAATGAGATAGTCAACAGGAAAAGTTGGTCCTTACAAAAAATGGCTAGAACAATGCTACTTAAACATAACACACCTAAAATCTTTTGACCTGAAGTAGTATATGGAACATGCTATGTCTTAAAACATGTTTCAAGACATAATTTTGGTGCCCCTTACTATATCTTGAACACAAAAGATGATAGAGAAAAATTCGACCCTAAGTCACAAAAAGGATTCTTCTTGGGATATTCAACATCTAGCAAGGCATTTAGAATTTATAACTCTATTTCTAAGAAAGTTGAGGAATCAATTCATATAACATTTCATGAAATTACAACATAAACTGTTGAAAATGAAACTAATAATGAAAACTTGAATGATATTACACATCAAATTGAGGACTTAACCATATCAAACAAAGACAATAAAAATTCTAAAATTGAACAAAATAATGATCAAAACAATGAGTTACAACATCCTATTCCTAGAACTATCAAAGATCATCCTCAAAACCTAATCATAGGAAATCCTTTTGATAGAGTGAAAACTTGATCATCATTTAGAGATGTTGCAAACATGGCCTTTGTATCGATTTTTGAACCTAAAAAGACAACTTAATCTCTAAAAGATTGTTATTGGACATTTTTTATGCAAGAAGACCTAAATCTGTTCATTAAGAATAACGTATGAGATTTAGTTTTGAGACCTCAAGGAAAAACCATTATTGGAACTGAGTGGGTTTTTCAAGATAAACTTAATGAAGTCAGGGAAGTGGTTACAAACAAAGCTAGATTGGTTGTTAAAGGGTACAATCAATAAGAAAGGATAGAATTTTATTAGACTTATACACTCGTATCTAGACTTGAGGCAATTCATATGTTATTAGCTCTAGCTGCCCATAAAGACACCAAACTTTTCCAAATGGATGTAAAAAGTACTTTCTTAAATGGAATCATAGAAGATGAAGTTTATGATGTCCAACTACCATGTTTTGAAATTCCAAACAGGCTTGATCATGTCTATAAACTTAAAAAGGATCTTTATGGTCTAAAACAAGCACCGCAAAATTGGTATGAAAGACTTAAAAACTATCTTTTGGATAATGGTTTGTTTATCAGAAAGTCAGATTCCATACTATTTTTCAAATCATATGAATCAGATTTTATAGTTGTTCAAATATATGTTGATGACATTATCTTTGGTGTTTTAAATGACTCCTTACGTACTCAATTCATTCATATCATGCAAAAGGAATTTGAAATGAGTCTTATGGGTGGGTTGATGTTTTTCCTTGATTTTCAAATAAAACAAACTCCTACTGAAATTTTTCTAAATCAACAGAAGTATACTAAGGAACTCTTAAAACTATTAAACATGAAAAGTTGCAAACATGCTACCACTCCAATGGCTACTTCTGCTAAAATTGACAAGGATGAAGATGGTGAACCCATTGACAATTCCTTATATAGAGGCATGAATGGTAGCTTACTATACTTGACCGCATCTAGACCGGACATTATGTTTGCCATTGGACTTTGTGCCAGATTTCAATTGAACCCTATGTACTCTCATCTTCAAGCTGTCAAAAGAATTTTGAGATATCTTACTGGCACTATAAATTTTGGATTATGGAATCCAAAGGGTCAATCATTTAATTTGAAAGCTTATATCATTGCTGACTATGCTGGTTTTCATCTTGATAAAAAGAGCACAACTGGTGGTTGTTTCTTGCTAGGAAGAGCCTTGGTATTTTGCTTTAGTAAGAAATAAAACATGATTGCTTTATCTACCACTGAAGCCAAATAGATGGCTACAGGATCATGTTGTTCTCAAGTTCTTTATATGCAAAAAGTCTTGAATGATTATGATTTTCAATTTTCTTTTACGCCAATTTTCTGTGATAATACTAGTCCTATAAACTTGGCTCATAATCCCATTCTACACAGTCGTACTAAGAACATTGAAATTAGACATCATTTTTGAGAGATCATATTGCCAACAATAACATCTCTCGTCATCATGTTGATACAGAGGAACAATTGGCTGATATTTTTACCAAACCACTTCGTTTGGATCAATTTTGATATATTAGAAGTACCTCAATACTTTGCTAGAAGATATTTACTTTGATATATTTACTCAAGATTTTTTATTATACTATGTGCATTATCGTTATTCATGAATTCTAGCGTGCATCTTAAAATTGTGGCTTTCATTGGACATTTTGTACTTACTTTGGTTTCTATACCTTAAAACATGGGTATTCTCTTAAGGGCGAGTATCACATTCAGAGGGAGTCATCTTGATTCACATATTTGACTATCTTTTTAAGATGACAAAGAAGGAGAATTAAAATTAAAGCAAAATATTTTCATTCCTTGAGCTTCACAATAGTTTCACTACTTTACCCTCTTGGAAAATATAAATTTGATGCCAAATTGCTTTACGAGATGGATATCATGTTCCATATCTCTCTAAGCACACTAGCACACATTTTTATTCCACTCAAAGATTTGTTCTTTTCAGGTATGACACTCATCTTTATAATATTGTGCTTATATTTTATATATGTTTTACATCTTCCAAAAGGGGAGATTGTTGACTAAATTGGACATAAGCTTATCCTATATTTTGATTTTTGATGATGACAAACATTTCATTCTTGTGGATCTAACTTACTACTTAAGTGTTTTAGGGTTCAAGGAGAGCACACTCAATGGATAGATAAATTTAACATGTTTAAATGCTTGTCTTTGCATGTTCATACAACTTGTAATAGATTGTACAAGTGTATAATGTATACGTACCTAAGAGTCATGTAAAATAAAGCGTTAGATTTTCACTATCCACCCAAAACACTTAGTTAGGATCCCTCCTAGAGTCTAGAGCCATTATCCTTTATTAAAAAAATCATTTGATACATTTTCCAAAATTTGCACACCTATTAACATGGATTTTTTGGTCAAGAAAATTGTCAACCGAGAAACCCTCGGTCGAGAAAATTATTGATCAAGAAACCCTCGGTCGAAGGCTCAGTGCACTAGAAAAATGTTTGTAATGCACTTGCTCTGAGTCATTCTTGGTTGAGTAGTTTTTGGACTGAGACACATCCGGTCGACAACCGAGATTGGATTATTAAACCAGTTTAAATAAGAAGTTTAAATTTCAGATAGCCATTAGAGATAAATTGTACACTCAAACCACACCCATTCAAAGAAATTATCGAGTGAGTGACTTCTGATCGAAAAAATTGTCAAACGAACTGGGTTCTAAACTAATTTTTAGAAATGACAAATTAGAAGTTGCACCCAACATTAACTCTACTAAAGTGGTTATTTCTTGACCTAAAACCCTCTAGACACTTTCTTAAGGTTCCCTAGCTCCTTGTAACCCACTCATATAAATAGAAGTGACCTTGGGACACCTAAGACACATAAGCTACAATTAAGCAATCCTTTTAGAGAGCAAAAGAGTTGAATTATATTTGCCATCTACTTCCTTGAGCTCTAAGTTAGTGTCCTATAGCTACAATCTCTTAGGAAGCACCTAGCAACGTCCATCCTAAGTGGTTAGGAGGTATAACACTTGACATAAGATCAAAGCATTGTACAACATTGGTGTAATCTTCCTTCTTCCTATCTACTTCTCCAAGTTGATGTAATTGTGCTCCTTCACTACTCCAAGTCTGGGAGTCTCTCTGAGGGAGCTTTCTTAGAGAAAATCAAAGGTGTGAAGGATGCTCCATGATTGATGCTACTCAAGGAGGTGAAGGCTGCATCAAGGTGGTGAAGGTGGATCATCATCCTATCCTTGGATTCTTTTCAACATCTCGGTAAAGAAGAGGTGGATGTGAAGTGATTGTATTTTATTGTAATTCCTTGAGAGATAATAAAATTGATCACATGTAAATATCAATTGAAGAAAATTGGGTATTGGAATGACTTCCTTCAATTCAAAGGGTCGAACCACTCTAAATTGTGAGTCTCCTTCGTGTATCCTCCTCTTCTTTCTTACAATTTAAGTTTTAAACTAATTTTAAATTTATAAAAATTTGTATTCACCCATCTAGATATTTCAAAATTTACATAAGTTGTGTTTCACTTCTTAAAATAATGATTTTTTGGCAATTGTACTTGGAGGAACTGAAAAGCATGAATAACCATCAATGTCCAAAGAACAATGGAAAAAAAGAATTGTTTGCTTAGCACAAGTGCTCATTGAATTATTTACCTTGCCTAATGGGCATGCCTTTTTCTCGTAGAAGCCATCGTACAAGGGCCGCTTATCCACTCTACTACAAAGAAACGTAAAAGAAATGTACAAACGACCCTATATTTTTTTTTCTTCAAGTCAATGTTGGTATCAAAAACATAACACAACTATCAGTCAGCCCTGTTGGAGACTGACTAACCGAAACTAGGTTGTTGACCCTGTGTTGTGATAGGTCTCCTAATGACTGATTGGCACAACCTTTGTCACAATGTTGTGTCACAACAAATCCGAATTCCCAACCAAACAACCCAAAATAGAGATAATATTTTTTTCTTTTTTAATAGGAAAGAAGTAGGAAAAAAGAAGAAAGAGAAAATATATTTTCTTCATAACTTTCAATTGTAATGAATTTTTTTAATGAAATAAAAAACATTAGACTTCTTGTAAAGAATACATTCCAAGGAGACTAGTTTTAACATATTTTAGAGAAAGAATAATATGAAAAAAATGTAGTACTTGTGATTTGGGGACAATACCCAATTTTGGGGTACATGACCCATATTGTGGGTATTGCATTCTTCATGACTTTCAATACATAATAAATTTTTTAATGATAGTAAAAACATTAAATTATTAATGAAAATACCTTCCAACAAGAATAATATTGACATACTTTACATAATGAATAATATGAGAAAAATATAATACGTATGATTTGGGGTAAAATACCCCACATTTTGTGGTACAATACCTGTGTTTTGGATACAGTACATTCGTAAGTGAACATTCCCACCCTACTCTCAAAATGAGGGAAATGCATCCCAAAACATGATATCATAACCCTCTTATTTATCTACCCGAACAAAGTACCAATGTTTTTGGGTATGTTACTCTTGTTTTTGTAAAATACTAATGTTTACTTACTGACATAATGTAACTCAAAATACAAGATACTATATCCCAAAACATAGATAATACACCTCCAAACACGTGTATTGCACCCCAAAATGGGAGTAATGTACCCCAAAAAGGAAATAATTTACCCCAAAACATGAGTATTGTCCCCAATACCAATATTTTGGGGGTACGGTACCCCCTATTTTAGGGTATCGTACTTCAATGCTTCCCTCCTCTATTTTATACTTCACTCATATTATCTTTTTCTCCAAAGTATATAAACATTGGTATTGTTAGAAAGTATTATTTGTGATGAATGGAATGTTTTTTTTATTTCACTAAAAATGTCATAGATCAAAGTTATGAACAATCCACTTTTATCTCTCTTATCTACCTCTCTCATTTTTATTGTATTATGATACACTGGATACAAAATCCTACGCTCATGTGTATACACAGGGATACCACTGGGTGTGGGAAACATAACTCTTTAGAAGGGTTCATTTTTGTTATAGGTACACTTATTATACTGAATGCAAAAGGATCAACAATTCAAAGGCCAATAGTGGATTCTACTGTACTTCTAGAGTGTCATAAGGAAGCTTTATTTTTTGTTCTTAGGGATTATCTGTAATCTAGTATGACAAACTAGTTTTTAAACTAGAAAATTTGTCTTGTTACATATTAGTGTGAGGAAACTTCAAATAAAATAGAAGGAACAAGTGGTAAATTGTGAATGAAACTTAATAAAAAATGCAGAGGGAGTACTTTAAGTTTTGGTACATACAATGGTTGTCTTGGTATATGTAATATGTTACTTGATTACCATTTAGAATAACATCATTATGATCATAATTTATAGGGGCATTTGGTTTGGTGCGATCTTATCCTTTGCATACGGTCATGGATTTAAACATAGTCACTAGACTAGATATGCAGAAGGTGGGAAGGAACCATACTCTTATAGGATAAATGTCTTTAAATCTTTCATTAATTATATGAAGCTAGATTGTGATGGATTTGTTGGTTCTTATTTCAAAAGGATGGATATTCAAGAAAAATATGTCTAAATGGGAATGACTAGAGAGAGGCATGTGTAGCATGCAACATAGGAATATACCTTTGGTGTGTAGATCGGTACATGCTTAACATACATGTCTTTGATCCATTAATGTAATCTTGACTTCACATCTAATATAGCAAGTTTTGATATCCTTAAGATGATGGATAGTGATACAAATGAGATTAGTGTTGATGAGTGCTTCTCATAGGTTCTTTCCCATAACTAACCATCTCATATCTATGCCTCATTGGGTCAACCACAAGGAGCTACACCTTTCAATGAGATATTCTAGTAGCAGATGAAGTGGAGGGGTGAGGGTGGTGAATGAAGGACTAGATAAAAAGTGAGATAGTTAAAGATGGGGTAGTTTGAACTTGAGAGGAAGTGTAGACAATTTCCATCACAATTCCATCTTCATATGTCTTAACTTGACATTAGGGGTTGAATTTTATCCATAAGATAAAAAGGTATAAAGAATAAAACTAATAATTTATCTGGACATGGGAGTGAGAAAATTTTAGTTTCACATATTACAAAGAAGTAATGAAATAAGTAATAGAGGGTGTTGATCATATACTATTCAGGAGTAGGTCTAGGTGAGATAAATAAATTAATTGGGGATTGTTTATTTTGTAAGTGTTTTCTCTTGGTCATGTTAGACTTTAATGTATGTGGTCGAAAGTCTTGAACTTTGTATACTGAAGAATTTAAGAAGATAACATGAACAAGAAAAAGAAAGAAAAAATGAGGTAAATACCTTATGAGATTCAATCAAAGGAAGATGAAACCCCTAGTAATAAATGTGAAATACAAAAAGAAAAATGCCAAATTAAGATGTTGGAGGGAATAAGCTTGTTCTTCATTTGAGAAGAGAAAGGAATATGTTTGAGAAGTGAGATAGGGTTTTCTTTTTCAGGGAAATAGATACTATCTAGGGAAACTCAATGGCCATCCTTACAATGAAACCCTTGCTCCTCTAAGTGTGTCACCAGCTAAAGAAACATATAGTTACAAAAATTGTTGTTCAACATCAAGGGATGACAATTCTATAAAGTAGAAACCAATTAGGGTCAAATATAAGACCCTTAATTGGAGTTTATTAAGCTTCACCACTTGATATCCTTCTTTCCTAAGAATATAAGGGAATTTCTCTCACCTACAATCTAAGATTTCTGACCCAACATACCTCTAATCATACTTAATTTTCAAAATTGGTATTTTGAATACGTTAGTTGAAATATTTATTTAGTTTGAAATAAATTGATTAATAAGGATCTCTAAATTGGAGTAAATTTCACTTTTCTTTCTCTCATTTCAAGTTTTCTTACAAGTTATTAAGAAATAACAAATTCACCATATGAAGGTTGGTTCAAAATTGTGTACAAAATATTTAGGCTTATGTTATACTACATTTAATGCTTGCTTTACTATGTGATCAATTATTCAACAGATAATCTGTTAGGAGGTTTGAATGTGGAAATAAGGGACATGTAAAGAATGAGTGTCCTAAAATCAAGAAGGGAAAGAAATCCTCATTCAATAACAAGGACAAGGGAGATATTTCCTACAAAGTAGTTTGGGAAGAATCAAGTGATGACAACGAGAGTGGAGAGTAAGAAGTGGAGTGTCTCATGGCTAAGGAAAATGAAGATGAAGAGTCACATGAGGTAGATATTTTTTAATTATATAAAATTGATCTAGTTAATCGTCTTGAAGAAACTCATACTAAATATGTTGACTACAAAAGAAAATTAAAAAAGATTTCTAAAATTCATGATGAGTTGCATGCTATACTATATGATCTTGCTTATGAAAATGAACTTCTTAGTTCTAAAAATGATACTTTGAAAGCTTCTATTGATGATCACAATTCCAATTTGCTTGTCTTAGAAAATAATAATGATCTTCTTTCTCAAGAAAAGGTTTAATTATCACTATTATACATATAGAGTAACATATTATGTGGGGCTATAGAGGTTCGTTCAATTACCTATTGAGATCCAAAAAGGCAAGTGATCAAGTCAATAAACAACCTATTGAGGTGCATACTCAAGGAAACATATCGAGGTGCACTCTGAACACTATCAAACCTTGACCAATCAAGAACCTATTAAGGATTATTACATGGGGGCACTATATATCTATACACCCATGATGCCCTCTAAATTCAATATATTTGGGTTGGTAGGCTTTATGCTATCGACCATCATGTTTCAACAATGGAAACTCAAATCATTTAAGCTAGGAGAGAAGCCTAGAGTTAAAAACACTTCCAAACCTAGTTGAAAAGCATACAAAGACCATTAAATCAAGTATATTTATGAAAGATAATGTGAGACCATAAAATATAAACTCAAAATATTAACTATATAAAGGTATCGATCCAAAGGATGAGAGAATATGGTTGAAATAAAAAACCAACCATGAGAATAGAAGGAAAAATATGATTTATGAGACTTTGATTATACTAAGAACAGAGAGTAAAAGTGTAGAAATAAACTAATTAAGATCAAATGATAGAAAGAATGTGGTGTCCATAGGATCACAACCAACAACCAAACTTTTACTCAAGGAATCAACTCCTAAGATTCGTAATAAAATCAAGACCATGTTGATTTGTGTCCTTTTAGAGCACAATCTCACAAGGGTCGAACTTTGCACAAACCCATTGATCCTAGTATTTTTGTATCCTCATCCAATCGTCGAACATGTCTTTGTCTGAGATCTCATCGAGAAACATATGATTTCCATTTTGAAGTTCAAACATACAGGTAAGATGATCACATCACCATAAGCTATAACAAAACAAATCCACGAGTAGAAGGATCATATACTCCATTAGTGGACATCGTCAAGAGATCATGAGTTCTCAATTATGAGGATTTGAAATCTTGGCACCCCCACCAGAATATAATCATTCTACCAGAAAAATAATATGAGAATAGATAAATAAAAAATAACAATCACAATTAAGGGATTATGGGTTCATTCTCATGGAGATCTAAGATTACATCTACCCATAAGAGTATATCAATTCAATTGACAATCAAGTAGAAATGGAATGAAAGCATTATTTTACTATACATTGGAGTCAATTACATCGAATAAGAATATACAATGGGGTTAGTCCCCATGCCGTAGTAGAAAACTACTCAAACATAATAACAAGAGAACAAGAACATGCCCATAGGGGGCTCTGGGGGATAGAAAATGAGATTTCTTTGTCTTTGGAGTCCCCCCTCCTTTTATAGGGATAATATAGAGGCAAAAACCCTAGAAAATGAGGCTTATTCGTGGCGACAGATGTTGGTCTTGTTTGACTGAAGTTTGACAACAATAATAGCCTTCTTAATTTGAATTGTGAATGGATCTGGGAATGAATCGGTCGACTGGGGATCTAATTAGATCGACTAAGTTTGGGGTCGTACCCTTCCCCCTCTTCTTCTTCATCCATAACCCTTGAAATTAATTGGAACATACTATAAAAAATATGCCAATGAGCAATGTTCAATGTAACTACAATACATAAATAAAAACATCTCAATTTTAATAGAGGAGAGATCATTCTTCTTTCTTACCTCCCTTCACTTTATTTTATACCCAAGAGAAAGATACACAAAACCCAACCAATCAAAATATGCCTTGTTGTTGTGTAATGACTTTTAAGAATATGCACGAGTGCTAAATACAAAAGGGAATATGAAATGTATTTTATTGCGGATCTTGAAATGGAACCAAGTTGTGAAATAATTTTTAAGTAGGGAATATGAAAATTATTTTCATAAATCTAGAAAGTTAAGGTTACTTCACCTCAATAGCCCTAGCCTGAATCAATTGGGTCCTAACACCTAAATACTCTTTCCCTTTTTACCCGTTGATAAAAATTTATATATCGGTTAGTTTATTTTAACTCTAATATATATATATGAATATACCCAACCACCACCTTGAAGAAATAAGGAGAAGGATATCTAAACCTTAAGTACCTTATCTCTACTGTCAATAGCCCTGATTAAGTGCTTGCATGCTAAAGATTGGAGGTTCCTTTGTGATATCTAGACTGAGTAGATTATTTCATACCTTCTTTCAATTAAGTCATACCCTACATTTTCTCTTTAGCCTAGATTTACCTCTCATTTCCTGTCTTGGATATCCATGGTTCCATGTTGAAACTAGCTCATCTAGCTCAATCATATTTTTTTCTCCCTCTTTTTGCCTTCGAGAGATTGACCAGGCTTGGAGGGGTCATTTTGGATCTTAAGTGTTTGGTTTGGACGTGGAAAAGAGGATTCTTGTGGAGATTTTTGTTTGATTACGTTTTCATGGGAGTATTTCACCAATATAGTTCAACAATATCCATAATTTGTAGCATGAAATGTTCATCTTAAAAATCATAGGGATATATAAAATCATATTATGCGTTATTGATTCTATTATTCTTTTATTTTATGTGTGTGTAAAAACACACACAAAGATATATATTATTTATATATATAAATATAAACATATATATAATATAATATATAATATATACAATTACATATAGGGCAACAATCCAATGATAAACATCCTATGTTGAGATCATGACAAACAACTGAATAACTAAAAAACTAATAGCTTGCTTTTAACATCCAACTGTTTAAATAGGAAGAACATTAACTCTAAAGAAATCATAATGTTTTTACTTGTCTATATGTACACTATACACATTTTATATCCAACATCCATCCTTAAAGTCTATACATATATATATATTTGTATATATATATATATTTGTATATATATATATATTTGTATATATATGTATATATATATATATATATATATATAGACACACACACTACTACTACTACTACTACTAAAAATAGAGTGGATCTCTTAAAACAATTACAAGTCTTCCATTTCCTCCTGTCACGAAACATCTGCCAACCAATCACGTCAGAAAATTTTTAAAATTCTACAATCTCCTCTGTTTACTCTCCTAGCTCTCACGTTTTTTCAATATTTTTTATTTACATTTTACATTCTTTTAAGAATATAATATAAAAACCAACTCCCGTGACCCAACACAATATAAAACCACTACAACATGTTCTCCATCAGGAGTACATGTTGGCTCACAATCTCAGATTGCTCATAACCTTCAAAATTTTACCAAAAAATTGCAACAACAAGACATCCTTTGGATTCCCTTTCATTTATTTATACAAAGAAATTGATGGCAAAGATTCTTCAACCTTTCCATCTTATAGTTGTCTCCCTTTCTCCTGCAAAAAATTACTGTCTAGTTCTTTTCAAAAAAACCAGAGAGCAAATCCTTGTGTTGTCCATGATTACTGTGGGAGAGGTATGGAGTACGTGTTGTATTGCTCATCCTCGACTTACTCATAACCTCCAAAAGTCCACCAAATAGAAAGAACACCACAGGCGTTCTTTGTGTGTCCTTTCATTCATTTACACAAAGCAACCAATGGAAAACCTCCTTCAACCTTTCCGTCTTATGGTGGTCTCTCCTACAAAAAATACTCTCGAGTTCTTTTCAAAATGATCAGACAAGAAATCCTTGCATCGTCCAAGATAGTTGTTAAAGAGGTATGTACATCTAACCATTCACATGCTCAAGTTAATCTTCTGCAAAAGATCATGAATATTTAGAACATACCTACATTGTAGTTTTAATACTAAATAATCTTCTTCAGCCATCAAGAAATCATATGACATCAACAACGATATTCCTATTATTCTGTGTTTCACTCATCCTTCAGAAAACCGCCAGTTAATATACTTTTCTTTAACATCATTTATTTATGCTAAAAAGATACATACCTCTGCAATTAGGTAACCTTTATAACGGCCATGGACAATTTTAGAAACATTCATATTAAAGCATACCTCCGTTGTAGATTTAAAACTAAATATTAATCTTTTAATTTTCAAGAAGTCATACAATAGCAACAACAATATTGCTCTTCCTACATGTCTCACTCATCCTTCAAGAAACTGCCAGGCAGCAGGTGTTTCTTTAACGCCCTCTATTTCTACTAAAAAGGGTATGTACCTATACCATTAGGCAACTTGTATTACAGCCAGGGAGCATTTTAAAAACATTCAAATAGCTATAGTTTCTCAAAATCTGAAGAATTTATTTGCAAAATAAACATTACAGTTAGCATATTAAAGTTACTAATTACAGTTTGCATAATAAGATTAGTCATTACACTTAACATGAAGAATGTGTTCAGAAAATGTACATTTTGGAATTTGTTCAAAAACTTAGTTAGATCTATGGCTAAGGATAACCCACCCAACAAAATCCTATATAGACTACTAAAAAATAACTTTGTGGAAAAAAAACTACAAATGATGATCACAGTTAACAAAATTGGGTCAAATGTTGTCTACCTTGAAGAATGAAAGGGGGGTTTAATGATGTCCACCCTTGAGAACATGACGACAAACGTTCAATTTTATGTCCACCCTCAAGAACATGAGGGAAAAAACTGGGTCAAATGATATCTACCTTGGACAAAATAACTGCGCTCAAAGCCAAAGGTTATCGAAGTAACTTTCATACAAAACCAACATCTTTGGCAAGAAATTTAAATAATAATTAGATGAAGCTCATCTACACATTCTTTAGTTTAGACTAAGTGAAAGGGGTCACAAATTTGTTTGAAGAAGGTTCACATATATAGAATTTATATATCTTAACATATATATAAAAGATGTTAGCCACCAAAAATTTGTTTCAGGAGGGATCACACATATTGCATTTATATATCTTAACATATAGAAAAAAGATATTAGCCAACAACCTACCCATGTGAAATAGAATGGGTAGTATTAATTATTGTATTAAATGTATCGATGAGCTTTGAGACATATTATCCAACAACCTACCCATGTCGATCAAAAGAATCACCATCTACCATAATAAAAATGGCATGAATATTGTACAAAGAAACTCAACATACAATACAACCAAGACATTCCCAACATAATTAGGAACTTCAACTTACACAATTAACAGTACTTTAGTCTATTACCTTCCAATTAAAATACCACTAGAAACACCCTATATTTTCAACAATAATGTATTCAAGCAACATATGGATGTTTAGGACCAGACTGCACACCACTTCCGAATTCATAGACAACCAGTCTTCATATATCATAGAGATATGTTATCAATGAAAAAAAAAATGATTAATGTTACCTCCTCCTCGATGTTTATTTGGTACCTTGGTGAGACACTCCTAGAAATAAGCAACATGAAAGTCAGAGGAGGTTAGGAACATGAATAATCCAAAAAGTATGACATCTAGTACCGCGTACCATATGATGCCCAGTTGCATCTGTCATTGGTTCAGAGAATGATAGTGGTTGTAATATGGAGAGTAAGTAATGAAAAAAAAACCATGAAAGGAATCCCTCTTTTTGTACGTGGAATACCTCTCAAACCAAGAAACTTTTTAAGATTGTACCCACAGTCAAACTTCTTAGATCTGCATCAATAGCATTAGTATTGGGTAGATCTAGCACAAAAACTACTAGACAGTGAACACCATTCTGCCTCTTAGGTATCTGAGGATGGGTGACGATGGATGGGACAAAAATTGGACAAAATAGGTAGTAGTGATTTGGACATAATAATGCTTGCATGGATGAAATAGGTAGGGGGTCAAGAGTTCCATGAGAACATGTATGAATTATGTCAACATATTGTACCTTCATACCACATACTTAGTTATGACTTGGACAATATTCAATATGACCCATGAAAACGGGTAAATTCTACAAGAATATACAACTACTTTCATAAAAATATGTACTATCTTTGACAAAAAAATCAGTACCAATTAGAAATCAATAACTAGACTCAAAGCCAAAGATTATTGAGATAAATTTTATAAAAGGCAACAATAACTTTGGCAAGAAGTTTCAATAGTAATTAGATGAGTTCATCTAAAAGTTCTTTAATTTAGTTTAAGTGAAAAGACATAGAAATTGTTTGAGGGGGGATGACGTATATAGCATTTCTTTACAAATAAATAAAAGATGTTATCCAACAACCTACCCATGTGGATTAGAAGAGGTAGTAGTACTCACCACATTGAATTATATTGTTGGTGTTTGAGATGTATTATCCAACAACCTACCAATGTGGATCAAAAGAACCACCATCTACCATACTTATGATGGAACGAGTATTGTAACACAGAAACTAAGCATACATATACAACCAATATATTCTTAACATAATTAGGAACATCAACTTATATTGTCAACACTACTTTAGTCTATTACCTTCTAATAACTATACCATAGGCAACACCCTATGTGATCAACCCACAATGTACACCAACAATATATGAATGTATAGGGTCAGACTAAACAACACTTCCTATATCAATGACAACATTCCTTCATATATCATAGAGATATGTTTTCACCAGCCATGAAAATGATTAGTTTTACCTCCTTGAAGTTTCTGGTGCCTTGTAGAGATGCTCCTAGAGACAAGAGCAACAACATGGTCATGTGGGGTGCGAACATGAGTAATATGCAAAATACGACCTCCTATACCACCTACAATATGGAGACTAACTACATATGTATTGGGTCAGAGAAAGATAGCAGTTGTAATATGGAGAGTAAGTAATGGATAAGAACTACAAAAGGAATCCTCTCTTTCTACATGGAAAACCTCTCAACCAAAGAAACTATTTAGATTGTCCTCACTCTCAAACTCCTTTGATCCATGACATTATCATTAGTATTGGCTTAGATCTGGCACCGCAACTACTAGTCAAATGAGCAACTTTCTGCCTCTTAGGTATTTCAGGGTGGGTGGTGGTGTCTAGGATAATAATTGGACAAAATAGGTATAAGTGATTTGGACATAATAATGTTTGTATGGATGATATAGGTATGGAGTCAAGAGTTTCATCGATATCATCTTTTTTTCCTAGATTTAGGCCCGCATCAATGACTTCCTGATGAATTATATCTTAGGCTAGAGTTTCTATGGCAAAGGGTGGAAGTTGGGAAAGAGCAGGCAACATCATAAGATAGATGGACAAAACTAAATTTAAATGAATATGAAACACTACAAAATCCCTCGTTGCATACATGCATAGCTTTACCTATCATCACAAGTGACTTCCTAATACGTCTCCCCTATAAAGCCACATAGATTTGCTTCAAGATCGCCATTTTTAGCTACATGTTGAACCAAAAAAGTGAGTTCCTTACTATCAGATGTTACTACAATGAAGATTGAGAGTAAAAAAAATTTCAATAAAGATGAATCATTAGGACATCCCTCTACATGGCTTACCTATCACCTCAAATGACTCTGAAGGTCATCTCTCCTCTAAAACCTCAAAGATTTTCTTGGGTTGCCATTTTTAGCTAGATCTTTAATTGTAGTAGTAAGTTCCTCATCACTGTTGGATAATGATGATTAAAACCATGGAGTGGAGAGTTTCCTAGAGAGGATGCCTATAAAGATATCAATCAAATAGGAATGAAATAATTAGCTAAATAGTTGGGAGAGAGGTGAGAGAGTGTCCAAATTGAAATAAGGAAGGGTGGATGAAACCGTTGGCAACTAAGTAGGGGGAGAAGGATTTACGAGAGGAGACATGGAGGAAATCATCGAGTGTGGGAGAGGGCTAGCTGAGAGGAGACATGGAGGAAATCGTTGGTTGGAGAAGAGGGTTGCCTGAGAGGAGACATGGAGGAAATCGTCAGGTGAAAAGGTGGGAGAGAGAGTGGTGGATGAGGGGTTGCAAAAGGGGGTAGCTAGATTTAAACTTCATTAACAACATGTTATCACCATATTAAGTAATAACAAATTATTTTGCATGAAATAAGACATTTTATCCCATTTGTTATCAAGTCTACTATTAACCCAAATAATTTCACATTAATTACTTAAATCTATATTAAACATTATCACATTGTCACATTAATCCTCCTTATGTCATCATTAATCATTTTCTCATATTTATACAGTTCTTATTATTGATAATGTCCATTTATGTGAATCCAATTACTTCTTATCCATAATGAAGTCATTATATGTATTTTAATAAATAAGGTGAAACATATTAAATATTAGTGATATGATTCACATACCCATTCATGGTTAGTGATTAATTAGGTGTGTATTGGAGGACAAGGTGATATGCATTACATATTAATAACTTGATCAGTCTATGATTAGGTGATTATATACCATTTATGTGTATCAAGGTATATTATCTGATTATAACACCTAATGTCACTAATGTATCATCAATGACATTAAGGATTCATAGGTTAAGGTTAGATGATTACATCTTAGGGTTTAGGTTAACATGATCATTACTTTCACATATAACTTTTTAAAATGTATTAAGTCCAAGATTAGGTTGCACTTACCTTATTATATCAATAGGGTTTATTGGTTCATGACATGGTTAGCATCACACTTATTTATTATTAGTATCAATATGTGAGTTACTCTTATTACGTGCATTAAAATTTATTAGGGTTCAAACATATGAACTATTCATTAGATGACAATTATATGTTCAACAAACATGTTAGGGGATAAGTCTAACCTTGTTTAGTGGAAACTAAGGATCCATGTACACTATCCTTCGATTCAAGGAGTAAGGATTTCTAAAGATAGAGTAGCTAGATATCAGGATGTCATAGGGCTCCATCCCCTTAAAGAGGATTTCATCCTCAAACTTTAACTACCCAAACATCACCAAAATAACTACTCTCCATCCCTTAAGGGTTTGACATACCAAGACAAACTAAACTATTGGTTAAGGGTTAAACTAACTAACCATGTATAATATCCATCACGCTTCCACTGCACACTCTGATGGCTTACTAAACACCAAGCCCCAAAGTCTAGGTTCTTAAGGATATACTATCCAAACATGTGAACCTAAGGGACATAAGGTAACTATATAAGGTATCCATTACTAAACAAGTCATCATCACTCTAGGGTTCCCAAAAATGTCCAACATAGAGGTCTAAGGTTACTATTGCCTAAAACTAGACTATTTCAAACAATCCATATCAGCTCAGGCCAGGCCGGTATCATATGGATCTGGGAGTCCTCGTAAACCAAGCTAGTGGTGTGGAGGAAAATCTTGCCAGCCCCCAGAACCTGATCATTTCTAGACGTCTTTGCTTCAACTTCATGCCCTAATAGTATCCTAAAGGCAAACCTACACAACATCAAGTTACCATGGTTAATTATGCATATTTTAGTTATAAGTATTTTAGGTTTATACATCATGATGCTAATGTGAAACTATAGGATCCTAAATAACCCTTTCATCATCTATACGTTAACTCTATGGTAAACATGTCACTTAAAGGGGAACTATGTAAGACAAGGATTCTAATTAAGGAGACAAAATTGAAATAGTCAGATTCTAACTACCATGGGCTCTGATACCATGCTGAAAAGAGTGAAATCACCCCTTTACTAAAAATTTGAAGAATCAAACCTCCATTATCAACATACTCAAAAGGTATGTTGAAACATGTGTAAAATCTTTAAATCTTTATTTATATGATATACAAAATACCAACAAGTAATGCAGAAGAATATAATTTCATGACTATATTTAATTTTATAAAAGTGTACATCATCATTCTCCCATATAGGGTTTACAACAACAAAAGGATCTAGATAGAGGGAAGTCTAAACTACACCAACTTTGTCTCCAAGAAAATCTCCAAGAGCTAAGTCTCCTTGATCTTATTCAAATCCCCTTAAGCTAAGTCCTTGCCAAAAGCTAAGTCTCCTTGATCTTGTTCAAATCCTTGATCTAACCCTAGTAGTTGCGAAAGCACCCAACAAAAAGGGAAATAAAATAAGGTATGTGTTAAAGATAATGAATAAGGACAAAAGATAAGAAAGCTATATGGAAATAAAGGCTAAAATTTTATCATATGATGAGAATGATAAAAAGAATGAGGCATGAGTAAATAGATGCTTGCCATAACAAAAATAGTAAAAAGGTTGCATGCATGATTAATATTGACTACCTAAACTATGTAGGGTTGAGGCACCTACCTAACCTCAACCAATAGGTGAGGGAGAGTAACACATTCCAATCACCTATAAATTGTCTATATTGGGGAGAGTAACACATTCCCCAAGGAAAATTTACACATGCCCTATCTATGGGTGGTTGTACAAAAGTACCACTACTCTAGTTTAATAGTCTAATAAAATCAACATGCTAAGAAATATGGAAAGTATAAGCATCAAGTAATTATAGACATGGCAGTGCAGTACAAGACCCAAGAAATAAACATTAGAACTAATTTTGAGGCAATTATAGCTAAGGAATTGTCAAAAAGGAAAATTAGGGTTTAATGATAGCCTCATTAGTGAAACTAGGTTGAGTTACATATTTTCCTAACTTAGGTTTAAGGAAATCGCATACCTTTCATATTGATTTCAATTATTCACTTTCACCACTTGTAGATAATCCAAGATCCACTCTTCCTATTTTGAATGTATAACCATGTATTATGGTTTATTATGTACATTAATGTAAAGAAAGACCATATTTTGGAATTTTTAAGAAAAATTATGATTTAGAATCTAAAAACATCACCATTGATCTATTTAGTTTTTCCTGATTAAGAAAACATATTATTTTAAATATTTTGGAGTTATAAAGATTAAAGTACATTTTTGGTGATTTTTAACTAATTAATTTATTTTCTAGAAAATCACCTGCCACAAAACTCAAAACCAATACTTGAAATTATTTTTAAAAATATCAAATTTTTACGATTCCAAAACATATTTTACTTTAATTTTTGGACAAGTGAATCAAAAGATACAAATTTCTTAAAACAGACAAATCAGAACTTGCCACGTCATTCAAACAAGCAAGAGAAGTGAAGAGAGAGAGGGCGAGAGAGGACCCACCCACTGACTTGGTCCAATCACAGGCGGCCAAATCATTTGGTCAAAGGCCACGTTTGACTTGTACTAAGGCAAAGAAGAAAAAGGGAGCGAAAAGACCAGTATAACCATTGCGTGAAAACAGGAGAAACAAAGACGAGGAGGGGTCAAATGGAAAAATCAACAGGGGATCTTCCTCTCCTTCACACACCACATAGATGGCAGCAACAAGCTTCTGTTCATGTGTGAGATTTGGATGAATCTATGAACGTCCACAATTCACAAAACTAAGAAAATAGAAAGGAAGAGGAGGAAGATACAAATTAATAGCCATGAGGAATTGCTCGGAGATGGAGAGGAGAGAAAGCACTCGCCGCCGTAGCCTCTGGACCAAAGCAAGATCTTCAGAAGCCAAACACATAAATTTACAAACAATTCAGCAAATAGAAGAGTTGCAATGAGGCTATAGAAGCTTGGTGTATGGATATATATAGGTGAGAAAGAGGGATATAGCGAGGAGGGAAGTGGTCGCAAGGTGCTTCAGAGAGAGAATCGAGCATTTCCTAAATACTCTATAAAATGACACAAGTAATATATCAATGGATGCAGAATTCTAAAAGGAAACTAGAAGTGAAGAAATTGTGAGATTTGGTTAAGAAATGAATGAGATATTCGCATTTGAAAATTGTGCATCTTTTTGTTGTTTCCGGATCGGGCTAGAGCTAGAAGGCGATGGGCACACCGTCTGATATGACTTGGATTTTGGATTCACGTAGTGAGAAATTTTGATTGGCTTTCTTTGTTTGCTTTCTCTAAACTTAATCAAATCTTTATGCCCCATAATAAGAGAAATTGGCTTTTTTTGGTGAAAGCTGAGATGTTGGTCCATTCAAGTCTCCTTTCTTCCTATAAGCATTCCCATATCGCTATATCCATTTCTCTTTGCTACCTAGAAAGGTAGTCTCGCTTTAGGCATGGTAGTCGTGCTAGTCTCTCTACTTGTTGTTCTATTCAGTCAATGGGAGGAATAGTCAGATCTTGGCATTTAGTTCCAAACCTTTCAGTCAATAACATAACTGATTCTCCTCTAGTTCCCTAGTTTTTTTGAAAGAATTTTTGCTACTAAATTAGCTGATCTATCTACTAGTCGCTTCAAACCTTTGAGTCTCCTACCTAAGAAAGTTGTTATTCCTTTGGTTTGGTCAAGAATCTATGGTATCACACTCTTTGGATTCGTCTTATGGTGCGGATGACTCTCTCTTTACTGGATTTTGTCTTGAAGTTACTCCCCTCTAAAGAAAATGGGTGGGATCAGCAACTCTGAATCCCAATTATCCCACTCCACTGGCATCTGATCTAGCAGTTGTTCTGCTCTCTTTCTCCAGATTCCGTTTCGGTGAAATCTCTCTCCGTTGAATTCTTCGAAGCCTCTTTCTGCCCCTCTCCTAATGCCGCGTCCCTATCCTGTGAAAGATGAAGAAGCTTTGAGACTTTATCTGGGCCTAACAAAGTTCGATTATGTGATCCAAGGGTCCATGTTGGAGCGCGCATCATGTATTTAATTAGTTGTCAAATCCAACTCGAACTAAAGTTCTTTATTTAATTATTTAAAATTTTCTCTTTCCTTTTTTGATGGTACAAATGAATTCCAAATTAAGTGAAATTTAACACCCAAACTATTTTTGATATAAGAAATATAAATATGTAATTAGTTTTACAATTTGAGATAATTTTAATGTGTTAAATAAATAAAATCTTTTTTTCTCTATCCTCCATCATTAATGACTATTTGATCCTCCAAAATTAATGAAACATCACCCATAAGTCATATTAAGTATGTTGGATACGAATTTGCCATTATTTCTATTTGTTGAAGTTTTTTGTTACTTTAAATAATGAGTTGAAGATTTTATACACGTTCTCTCTCCTAAATTCACCTTCTCATCAAATATTTCCCAAATTGAGTCAAAATTAATCTAAAGATATATTTTAACATATAGAACATGAATTTTGGCATTATTTTATTTGTTTAAAGACTTTTATTATTTTATTTAATACATTTATATTTTATCACTTATTTTATCCTTTTAATTTATTAGAGGTATCTAGAAACTTTTTTAAAATATAAAACTTGTCTTATAAGCAATAATAAATGTGAGTAACACAATTTTGACATTATTTAATTTTTTTGTCAACATATATTTAATATTTATGGTCTTTAAATCACTTTCTCTCTCTTAATAAAATAAAATATTTAACATTGACCAAATTAGATGTAAATTCACACATAGACTCATTTTGACATGTAGATTATGAATTGGAGGTTTATTTCCACTTTTGAGGTCATTTAATAATTTATTTAATGATTTGGTAAAAACTCATATTTTCCAATTCCGATTAATGCAAAGATAATTATTAATTTTCCAAAATTATGAAACTTGGCATTCAAGCAAATTTTAACTCAAAGAAACGAATCTAAAGTTATCTTTAACCATTATCCAATATTACCACTATTTCTCATACTAAATAATTCCATATCACATTAACATGTTTAAAGTATTTTTATTCATTCCTTTTTCTCTTCCTTGCTCCATAAGGCTAAGGAATGTTCTAGAATAAATTATTTTATGATTATCTCATATATGTGGTAAATTTGCATATTAGACCCTTATTAAAAATATTTATTTAGGTATTTGTGCATAAACCCAAATATTGGCATAAATGGTGATCATAATCACCCCAAACCACTAATAATTCCACAATTGAATATCAAGGCCAAAAAAGATAGAAATGAAATGAAAAGCTTAGAAAGAGGGTAAAAATATGGCATATCCAGGTTTCAGTATGTTACAAGGTATATATAGAGTATATTAAAGATTTATAGAAGTGTTTCTTGGTTAGTATTTTAACCATTATACCATTTTACAACAAAGGAAAATGGAGATAAAATGCTAGATGAAATAATCTCAAAGGTGTAATGGACTCATATGCTATTTATTTTAAAGCCTCAAGTTTCCATGTCATTTCTTTAAAAACACACATCATTCCAAACATCATCAAAGCAGATGGTCAACATTACAGACATAAAAACGTTAGATTTTAGTGTAGAATGTAGGAGTCTTCTTTATGACATTGACAATTCCATTTGAAATAGATGTGTTTTTCCTTCATTGAAATGTTACTTTTTCATGTATTAAGCCATTTGAACACAAATCATAGTTATGATTTAGTTATATTGTTGCAATTTAAACTAATTTCTTTTGTACTACATGTAGCAAAAATTATCCAAAAGCAATGTGTATTAACAAGAAGAAGAGGAATTGTAAATACTATAGGACCCTATCACTTCACAAAAAATATGACTAGAGTTGTAAGTTTTAATAGTTGTTTCATCATATTTTATAATCTTCTAACATCATGAGTGTTATGTCTCCTTGCAATATATGCATTCAACATTTAAATTATTTTGGTTTAAACTCACATAAAATGAGCATGTTAATAAAAAACAAGAAGTGACTTCATTTATATGTTTACAACTTATATTGATAACTATAACGTTAATGTTCATTTATTTCTATAAACAGATTTCCTATGACGTTCCCAGATTTTCTAAAACTTAATCTAATGTGTGATGTCCAAATTGAAAGCCTCACCTTAGTGAGAATCCCAATTTAAACACCCCACACCAGGCTAAGAAGAAGAAAATCAGAGGAAGTCAGAAGGAAACAACCAGTAGTACATGTACATGAACAATAATAAAACCATACAACACATGTTCACCATTCAACATATAATTACAACATGAAATATTACAACATTTGATATTCCATATTGAACAACAACTTCTACATATACATGTACTACCACTAAAAAATAGGATCTTAAGACAACAGGTCCACCTGTACATCAGCTCGCCACACAACTCTCAACTAACTTGGATCTTCAAGAGAACATAGACACAACCTAAACAAAAGATTACATGTGGTACACGTCAGCACAATATTCAAGAATATTATACTGAGTATGCCTATGTGTCTTTTATATACCTCTCATCATATCTTGGCAGTTAGATAAAGCTAATACTTGACAGTTATAAAGAAATATAAGAAAGATCATATACTTGCACAAAGATGTTCATTAACAAAAGAGAACACATATTTTAAGCTTATTTCCATCATATATCTCGTACATCAGCCCCTAGGGCTTTGATGTTTTCAGGCCTTATGATCTACCCCCGAGGAGTTTGTGATCATTGTACATGTGATCTACAACCTAGGAGTTTGTGATCATTCTAATGCACTGTACTACCAAAGAGTTTAGTTCTATAATATGATGGATCAAATATTTTATGCTTCATGTGTTCATAGAAATAAGTATGGAAATTCAAGCAACATATCATACAAGACAATCATTTAAATCAATACCATATGCCAAGTCTTTACTACCATATAACACAAGCATAATGTATAATAAGCCAAGCAAGAGGTAATGGCGTACCTTGATCAAGAGACAAACCTAAACACCATATATCCATGAGTCAACTACATCCTTGGTCAACCCTGATAAAGACAAGACCATGTCACCATCAGGTTCTCATCATCTTAACCCTAGTTATTTCCATTAAGGTTTCACTGGTCTTATGATATTCCCATATTATTACTTGTCTTATCTTCTAGGGATTATCTTACAAGAGTCACATTCCATATTATCTACTCATTAATTGATAATCATGTTTTCCATCATTATGTGAACATATGTACATTATGTCACATTCATTAGTCAAATTAGGGTTACATATTATGTATTAAGAGTCATCTTCATATAATATGAATTATGTGCATCATCGTGATCTCATAATTAAAGCTGAGGTTCCATATATTGATATAAGCTTACTTGTAAATTTCATCATTTATTGAGCATGCATATATTTGTTGCATTTTATTTAGGATTATTAGGCGTAGATAGACATATTAAGGAAATTACATTATTTTGTGCATCAACATTATAATTACTGACATCATATGGATCATAAACATAATTACAAGTTTGCTGACATTTTTCCATAGTTTTCTATCATCATTTGATATTTATTACTCAAGAACTAAACATTACACATCTTACATGATATCACTAATATTAAAACATTAAAAGGCTTATATTATGCTTCCATATTTTTCTACACATTTTTCTAAGAATTTTGGTACCTTATTTGCATTTTTCTAATAAGCGTACTAATTACTATGATTTATACAATATCTGACAAAATTATGAGATTATTACCTTTTTCGACGAATCAGAGGTGGCCATGTGTCCATATTGGGGGAGCTCTACTTGTTTGTCGAGCTATTCTGGTTCACTTGCAAGTTCAGGTGGCAGTTTTCTTACAGGTTCAGTGGCTGGACCAGCCGATCCCTCTCCTCTCATTCTCATGAGTCGCGAACTCACCCGTCTCCTCTGGTTCGTGTGGATTCGGGACAGAGCGCCGCCACTGGGCTTGTCTCTGGAAAGCAATCGAGCATGCTCTAGTCTTCCTGCCATTAGGCGCCTTCCTCCATGAGCTTCAGCCTAACCTTCTTGACCTCCACGGCTACTGAAGTCTACCCTGGCACCTCTACACCTCCATCCCTGTGAGCTCACCGCCATTTGCGGTTGCTGTGGAGGTGCAAGAGAGGTGTTTGGCCTTTGCTCATCCTCGCACTGGTATGAAGCTTCAGAAAGCTTCGCAAAGCACCCACAAACCCATCCCTCTTCTAGATTTCCAATGAGGATGCCCCAAATCTGATCTCCGAATTCCATCCTTATCTTCAGCCAACCAGGTTCGGCTATAGAGTAGAATCACCGCAAGGGTGTACGAAGTCAAAGGAACACATCTCCTCTAGATCATACTTGCTTTTCTGCTTCTCCTCTCCTTCTGTTAACTCTTCTGCTTCTACTTCCTTCTCAAATCCTGAGTTTCTCACCACAAATGAGACGGGAAAGTGACTATAGGTATGTTCTCCCTCTTCGCTTCCTCCCTGACCACAAATAAGGGGTCGAGGGCCTCCTTTCGATGAGACAAGAATAACTGTTCGGCCAACCTCTCTCATACCCCCTTCAACCATGGCATGGGATTGTGGGAGATGTATCGCTCGACTGGAGCCACTTCCTTCTTGTAACCGCAAGCTATGAGACGACTATAAGAGGTGTTGATCTCGCATCTTGTGGTCCATTTCACTCCTTTACTCAAACCTATTCGTGGCTCATCCTTTACAAATACTGCAGTCGTGAGATTGGAAATCCAGGACAAGGAATGGGCCACGTAGGCTAAAAAAGGATCATAGGGCATGGCCTAGCCAACATAATGGACAACTTAGGCCCAAACTATTAAACTTAGATCTCACAATCACCAACAATGCATATCATTCACAAACTTCAAACATATATAACTTCCTCTAGGGACCTCCAAATGCCACCAAATTTTAACCATAGATTCCTTACCTCTCAAGGTACATTCTAATACAATTTGGTGATGAAACTCAGTTATTAAAACATTCAATTAAATTCCTTAGAAAGGAATTAAAAGAGATATCTTAATCATAATGTCAACCTCACATGAACACACCTAATTTGTCAAAAGCTTGGAACTCTCAATATAATTCAACCATATACTTTCACTTATGTCATTGGATATTTTAATATTCCAAAAGTCCACTCCATCACATCCTACACACCTTAAAAGAAATTTCATCCTCAAAATTAAACTATACTCATACTTCCAGGGAAAACCTTATCTTGCCTTCATCCACATTTAAGGCACTATTCTAGGTGCAACATATCCAAAAACAAAGCTCCACAGTCATATCCAAATCACTTTTAGGAGGTTTTAAAACATCTAACGTGAAACCTCACTTCATAGAAGGCTCAAACAAGGGTTTAGAAGCCTAGGTTATGTCATGACATATCTCATATCTTAGGGTTGCATCCTTATCTTTATGCATGCATTAGGGTTCCCACATCATATTACCATGTTCTGAAGGAGTTAACTAAAGTTAACCCATTATATCAAGGTGTCATCAACATTTTATTGAGCTAGTTTTTAGAACATGTTAAACTTTAACATATGTCTTTGAGGAGGGAGTTAACTAAAGTTAACCCACATTATCCATCTAGATCACATGAAGGTGTCATAAATGTGATGTTGTGCTAACTGTCAAACTATTTTTTTTCATCTTTATTAACCACTAAGATTAACACCTCATGTAACATGTCATGCATATAATCTTATTTCATTGCTCATAATAAATTGCAACATTTACTATTGATTTCATCACAAGATTAACCAACCATATTAAATTATTATCATTACTCATGTATATGGTTAATGTAACAACCCCACCTCCCGATAACCCCCAATTAAGGGAGACCAAAAGGTCAGAGCCGTTAACCAATAACCCGGATCAAAGGTTCGACAAATAATCAATAACAATTAATAAACTTTACCAACTAAATTGAAAATTGGTATAAAATAAAACTTTGCTTACCTTTTTAAAACTGGGACTTCTAAACTTCTAACCATGAAGATACTGATCTAACTAATCCTCATGTACGCGTTAATTCTCATTTAATTCCACATATGCCACTTTACTGTTCGTTCTTTTCATTATACCTAAAATGCCGACAAACAAAACGTCGGTCAGCAAGAAGCTGGTATGTAGGGGAAACAATAATTGTGCAACTATGTTAACAATGTAGTCATCCAAATCTCATTTAACATCTAAAATTATGTTTTAAGAAATACTACTCAATCCTTTCCTATCCCCTATCTCTGTGTTGTCCCTACAGTGGACATGGATACTACCTCTCTCATATGGTAGATCCTTAACCCCATGGCCCTACCACACAGGTAGCCAATTCCTAGGGTTATGGAGTCGCATGGCCATACCCAAAGGTAGCCCAATCCCTGACTCATGATGACTTGATGGTCCTACCCCATTGGTAGCCATGCACTAAGTCATTCAATGACCTGATGGGCCTACCCCATTGTTAGCCTTGTACTAGGTCAATCCATTAGGCTACAGAGGGGACTTGGATCTGAGCTAGTAGGAACATTTCTTATGTGATAATCATATTCACATTATAATTTGCATGAATTAAATTCATCCAATAATTAATTCAAGCCACGATGTAAACATCGATAAAATCCTCGGAAAACTAATGTGGGATAATCATAAGCGTAACCACATACCTATCAGGCAGACTCAGATACAGGAATAGTCCAAACAAGCAAGTAAACAGTTCAAATCCTAAAATATACATCCAATTTCCTTTTTATCAAAAACTATCCAAACCATCTTGCTACTTATGGTTTCTATTCCTTTTTAGGGTTATTCCTCTTTTTAGGGTTTACTTTGCAATTAGGGTTTCACTTCATTTACTATTTCAAACCCTAGTTCTATTCAATTACTTACAAACCCTAATTTCGGATTAAAGGCATACTTAAACATTAATTAAGCTCATTATGCCTCTTTTATATTAAAACTACCATTTTTATCCTTTTAATCCATGGCAAGATCATTATACTCATTTATCATCAATCCATAGTTCATTATGGCCTAATTCGCAAATGAACTCTATATATCCTTAAATCCACCTTCCATCCATTAGAAAACCCTAATTACTATATTAAGGGTATTTACCCATAATTAGGAACTTAGAACCATCATTTAACACCTTTAATATCTATTAGGTTGCAATTACTCAATTTCATTAATTAAGTATTATGAACTTAACCCTAATTCTCCATTATCTTCAGTAAGGATTCTTTAATCCAACTTATGTTCAAGAATCACTATATTTCAATTGTATACTGGAAATTTTCAAATTATAACCAGTAAAACTCATGTTTTCCCAAATTAGGGTTTTTATCCCATTAAACCGTGTTCATGATCACAAAAACCCTAAAAGCAACATATTAATCATCCTTTTATGATTTTACTCTTTTCTTTACTCTTAACAAGTTTACTTTGATCAAAAACCAACATCAAGATTCATCATGATTGCTTTTATCTCTTTCTAGGGTTTTTCCATTACTTAATGCATTAAAAGATGAAAAACCCTATACATCTTGAAAAGAATTTACAAACAGGCTATACTATCATTTTTATCTTGTTCTACATATTTTTCTGATCAAAAAGCACTACTTATTTGCATTTTTCGGCCAAAGGATCTATTTTTAATGATTTATACAAGATTTCACCTTTTTCTTGAATATTGGGCAGAGGAGCGACTTACTTTGTTAATTAGGTAAAATGGGAGCCGTTGGAGCCTCGATCATCTTTGACCGATCGAGATCACACGGCCTGCGATGCTTGTGCCCACTAGCGGCTGGTTTGAAACTGCGGCATACCAGGGCCATTGATCCGCGCCCTGGGTCCACGATGGACATCGATAGGAGGGCTACTGCTCTTCGTCCCTGGCTTGATACCATCAACATGCTATGCGGTGGCACTGCATGGAGAGCTCGCTGGAGATAATTGATTTCTTCAACTCAGATCAGTAGGGAGCGGGCGAAGGTTCCATCTTGGTCTGTTAGGTCAAAACAAGTTGAGAGGGGTCTATATATATGTGTGGGGGTCTAGGTAAGGCTCCCCCAACCTGCCGCTTAGCCTTGTCCCAATGGGATTTAGGCATTTCTCGAAACAACCACAAAACCTAGCAAAACAAGGTCTAAAGGTGCGGAATTCTCTCCCAAACCCACTGGAACCCATTCCTCAGATGCACATGCATCTGATTTGTGAGAAAATTGAGGGATAGATCCTCCCTATTATGTGTCCCCCTTTCCTTTTTTGATTCGAGGAAGGAGAGTCACAGAAAGCATCGGATCTCGATCCAACGGCTGGCGCCATCTCCTTCTATTTTCATTTAAATCTGAAAAGTGTGACATTTATTATAATCACAACACTTTAGGGAAATTTGTAAAAGCCATAACTCCCAAACCGAGTGTCCAATTAATCCCAAATTTTGAGGGAAACTTAATAATGTCTTTATCTACCGCTCTGTCAAATTTGTCTCATTATCTAAAAGAAAAGGTGCTTTTCTTTAGGTGTAAGATATTACTCAATTAAGTATATTTCTCACTTATTTTCTCTTTCCTTTGCTATTAAATTATTTTTCTGAGTTTCTTTAAACCTCAAGGAACCTTAATGGCTCAAAATCCCCTCTTGGGAATATTTCCTTAGCCTCTTTCCTTATATTTCATCCCTTTTCTTATTATCTCACTTTTTCTTTATTAAAATATCTCTTTTTGAGAATTTCTCTTTATCTCTCTTTTATTTCCTTATTTGGAGTTCCTTTTAACATTAGGAATCCTTTGGATACGAAAATCCACCAAGATAACTCAATTATACCTTTTTCCACTTGTTTTCCACATTTTATCATTATTCTCAATTTCTTTCTTAATAAAGAAATACTTAATTAATCTTTTCTTTTCTTATTGCTTTTTCTTTGCAACTTTGGACTCCTTGGAACCCATGTGGCACGAAATCCAACTTTAGATTATATTCTTTTGCCTTCTGGAGGTTTCCACACCTTTCTTTTCTCAAAAACTTAATTATTCACTTACTAATTGAATTTCCTTGTTATTGCGACCAATAGCCAATAAAGCCCACAAAGTAATCATCAACGCTATTGTAGCGAAATTCATGTAGTCAATATTTATTTGTTCATTTATCTTTAATATGAGAAATTACATTTCTCAGAAAATGAACCCAAAATTTGGGGTTGTAACATCCTTCCCTTCTTATAAGAATTTTGTCCTCAAAATTCCATCAAGAAAACAAACAGCTCAGGATTAGCCTTTCATACGTCCATCAGGGCTCCCATGTGGCTTCACCCTTTCCATGGTGCTTCCCAAGAACCTTCATCATCTCATATTCTTCCATCTGAGTTCTTTCTTACCTTGGTATATCGTACCTTCATTGGTGACTCAGGACATTTCAACCTCTCAAAAGATGAATAGGTTCAAGGCTCAGCACATGGCTTGGGTACCTCACATAGTGCTCTAGATCGGACTCATGGAACACATTACACATCATGTTATCCTGAGGGGCAAGGCTAAACACAACCACCTCTACCAATCCATCTCAAATGGACTCATATATCAGGGACTCAGCTTTCTCAGTTGTAGCTCAGAGGGGTCAGATTTTCACATTATATTCTCCCACAGTGAACTACATGTCAGTCTGCTTTGCATCAGCTCATGACTCATGTCACCCTTGGGCTCTCTCTCAGCCATTGCATGATCAAGTGACTTCATCTACACACACTCTGGTTCTTTTCTAACCTTCGTGAGGCCTCCTTCACCAACATCATCATAATAAAGTGGTGACCGACACAACCTCCTTATAGAACTTCTTACATCCCAATAAAACTATGGTGGCTAACGTCACATCACAAGAATTGTCTCTATGTATCATCCTAAATGAGCACACATGCTCTTATCAGACCCTCTAGTCTGGATCATACTAACCATTAGTTAGTAGTGATAAACTGTTCTATCATCGAGTTCTTCATGTATCTACTTCCACCTCATGGAAGTGAATCTTTAGGTAATACTCAAAAACTTTGAACTTGCATCATGGTGTAGTTGAACCATCTCTCTCTTATAAGTAGTTCAACCAGATCTGTCCTGTGACAATACTCTTTCTTCCTCATTTCATCTAGGTAAGGCGATCTACCATAACCCATATTGCATCTTAACCTTCCATGGTCTAGGGGAGACCTTCCACATCATCCACAATGATGAACTCCCATTCCCTCTCAGGGACTCTTTTATCCTCTATATCTATACACTGGGTCACAGGTGTTTGTCCTTTGCCTCCTAGCTTGCATGGCCACATGCTACATGCAACTTTGTTTTAAGCATCCAAAGTGCTACTATCACTTACTATCTTTGTAGTTTCACGGTGTGAGGTGATCTTAAAATCATGATTTCCTATATATCATGATTCCTCAATATTGATTCCTCAGAAACTCTAAACCACTCTCATCAGGGTTCTATTACCTTCCTATCCAAATAAGTGTATCTGAGGTTCTACAACCATCCTTCTAACACATCAAGGACCAGGCTGGCTAACCAAACAACCATTAACTTGATTAACCGCTATTGATACATCTGGGTGTTAGACAAACTTATCTCTTTTCCTCAACTTAAGGTTAGCCTAGCAACCTCAACTTCTTCTAGCTTCCAGATAAACTAGGCAACTATATCTCAACTAGAGCATTCATTACCGCCTTTCATCCTCCATGTATTATACTTATCATCTCATCTCAAACTCTAAGTTTATCTTCATCAAGAAACTGTAAGCTCATCCACCTGGTGATCAAACTCAACCTTGTATAACTTGTAAATTCCATAAAGCTTCTACTAGGAACATCCTTACAAGGTGATTCTCTTAATACTTTTATCATTTGTACCTGTCCATGTATCATTCACTCCACCAGGGCACGTTATCTTCTTTGTCCTCATTCCTTATAGCAACGTTCCAACTCACATCATCTTTACCCTTGGTGTATGGTGTGCGTACTGTCCTATCTCTCATTCCCATAACAAGAAGAAATAAGCATTTGGAGGCTGTCCAAATATAGTGCTCTTCCTATTCTAAGAGTAGAGATGGTACAACCCACATTGCCAGTACACCTTCAAATATAAGTTGAAACGTGCAACTTATGTCTCTACATCACAATCATCTCGATATCAAAGTTACTTCCATGGAAAACTGGTCTCGAACCTACTTCGGTCACCACAAAATCCTTGGTCATCTCCTCCAGGCCTATAGGGAGCTGGCACTTTTGGGGTCATCCCTCTTCCCTCATGCATCAGAGAGTGCCCTACTCATCTGCCCTTTGGGTCCCATGAGTTCATGAATGTGATCAATCTCCTAACCCATGGCCCTCAGACAATGATAGTTGTTACCTCCCAACCCTATGGTCATGTGCAACTAGGGAATTAAGAAACTCCTACTTCCATCGGTCTTATCCCTACCTGACCCTAGGATAGACTTAGGATTATATCATAGTACATGTTCAACTTAGAACCTTACCAAATCCTTCATCATCTCTCTCTGCATTCTTGTGTTGTCTTTCATCCTTTCTCAGGGATCATGGTGACCTGCCTACCTTGGTCAGGCTCCATAGCGGTTACCTCCATGGTAACACCCCTACATGCACATAGAGATGGTTATCTATGGGTCTATAGGTTCATTCTCATGCCAAGTACTCTTCACTTAGATTCTCAAGATCCTATGAAACCTCGACAAAACTGGTATACACCCTAATAAAGGGTCCCTCTCCCAAGATAGGAGGAAACTATACCTTGATAACAACAGTCACAAACGTCCTTATGCTTAGGGTATACATCCACATGAGCACGCCTAACCCAGCAGCTACTAAAGCACAAACAAACCACCTATTAAACCATGCTAGGTCATACTTGTTCTCTTAGATTAACTTAGTTGTGAGGGGTTCATCAAGCATACCCTTAACTTAAGGGGTTTCCTTTACCTCTACACATGAGGAGTACCATGCTCAAAACTATAGAGACTCAAACTCATCATGAGCATCGAATACACTGCTTCCCCTCTTAAGCCTAGGAACCCTAGGTTCACCTTTGGGCGTCTGACTGCATGCTCAATCTCTTAACCACGAATCAAGCATGTCCAAGGTAGGTCATGTACTTCCATGATCCTTCTACTCGAGCAACACATCAGAGTTGAGTCCTCTTCCAGGACAACCAACTAGGTATAAGGCCTCACAACCTGGTTACCTAAACCTCCTCAGGGTCTAAGGCACTCTTTGTCTCATCTCAGTAGGTAAACACTTATATCATAGGCACATAGGTACCAAAATCATCATCCTCTCTCTAGGGCTTGGTTCCTCTAAAGGCAACCAAGATATCATCAGCCTCCAAGGATCGAGTATGAGGCAACCTCTATCATCCACTTAGGTCGTATCATCTTCAACTCCCCACTATTCCTCATGTCTCAGAATTTAAGCTTCCAACCTTCTTTCTTGGGTCCTTCTTTCTCTCTCTAGATCTAACTCCACATCCAGCCTCACTACATGAAGTTGGATCAAGCTTACCAGCATACCCCTATGTGGGTGAAGCCTATGATCAAACTTTTGTTTTCTCAATAATTCCCTTATGCTTATCTCATAAGCCATCCATCATGATCCCTTATCCAGGGTTGGGTCGCCAAAGGTACTAGGTTATCCAACCTCTCACGGATCGTACAGCAATCCAAAGGCATGTCTATCCAAACACCCAATCAACCATGGCATCCAACTCCTCATGTCATCTCTCTCTATCCTCCACTTAGGGTTAGGGTTAACATCATCCTCAGAGGATGTGCTCAGTCTCTACTTTTAATGGAGGTCTCTTCCTCCAAGAGTAACTCTCTCTACTCATCCTCCTGCCAAGGAAGTCTATCCTCAGGTCTCTCCTGAGGGTAATGACAACTCGTGTCATACGACCTAAGCATGTATCTATTCCTTTACGCTTATTCTATTAAACTTATGCCCATGACATCTTATTTACATGATTTTATTAATTTGGTGGAGGATTCCTTAATCCTTATCAACCTTACCCATACCTCAAGAGGGTGAGGAAAAGAGAGAAAACCCTAATCCTTAAGATCCTTAACAGAATTTGAGTTGAGAAGGAATGAACAAGATGAGAGAATCCTAAAAGTATCTTAGTTCGATTCATACCCTAAGACTTTGGCCAGGCAGTCACACGAATCTGGGAGTCCTTGTATTCTGACTAGCAGTGCGGAGGGAAATATTGCCAGCCCCCGATTGTGATCCTTTTCTAGACACCTCTGTCTTTTCGGATAATCCTCTAATAACTCCCTTGGGTTCTACAAAATTTTTAAAATTTAATAATTATAAATGATTAAATGAGGAACATATGCTCCGATACCAATTGTAACGACCCCACCTCCCGGTAACCCCAATTAAGGGAGAACGAAAGGTCAGAGCCGTTAACCGATAACCTGGATCAAAGGTTCGATAAATAATCAATAATAATTAATAAACTTTACCAACTAAACTGAAAACTGGTATAAAATAAAACTTTGCTTACCTTTTCAAAACTGGGACTTCTAAACTTCTAACGATGAAGATACTGATCTAACTAAACCTCCTATGCGCGTTAATTCTCATTTAATTCCACATATGCCACTTTATTGTTCATTCTTTTCATTGTACCTAAAATGCCGACAAACAAAACGTCGGTCAGCAAGAAGCTAGTATGTGGGAGAAATAATAATTGTGCATCTATGTTAACAATGTAGTCATCCAAATCTCATTTAACATCCAAAATTACGTTTTAAGCAATACTACTCAATCCTTGCCTATCCCCTATCTCTGTGTTGTCCCTGTAGTGGACATGGATACTACCTCTCTCATATGGGAGATCCTTACCCCCATGGCCCTACCGCACAAGTAGACAATACCTAGGGTTATGGAGTCACATCGCCCTACCCCAAGGTAGCCCAATCCCTGACTCATGATGACTTGATGGTCCTACCCCATTGGTAGCCACACACTAAGTCATTCAATGACCTGATGGGCCTACCCCATTGGTAGCCATGTACTAGGTCAATCCATTAGGCTACAAAGGGGACAAGGATCTGAGCTAGTAGGCATATTTCTTATGTGATAATCATATTCACATTATAATTTGCATGAATTAAATTCATCCAACAATTAATTCAAGCCATGATGTAAACATCGATAAAATCCTCGGAAAACTGATGCGGGGTAATCATAAGCGTAACCACATACCTGTCAGGCAGACTCAGATGCAGGAATAGTCCAAACAAGCAAGTACACAATTCAAATCCTGAAATATACATCCAATTTCCTTTTTATCAAAAACTATCCAAACCATCTTGCTACTTATGGTTTCTATTCCTTTTTAGGGTTTATTCCTATTTTTAGGGTTTACTTTGCAATTAGGGTTTCACTTCATTTACTATTTCAAACCCTAGTTCTATTCAATTACTTACAAACCCTAATTTCAGATTAAAGGCATACTTAAACATTAATTAAGCCCATTATGCCTCTTTTATATTAAAACTACCATTTTTATCCTTTTAATCCATGGCAAGATCATTATACTCATTTATCATCAATCCATAGTTCATTATGGCCTAATTCGCAAATGAACTCTATATATCATTAAATCCACCTTTTATCCATTAGAAAACCCTAATTACTATATTAAGGGTATTTACCCATAATTACGAACTTAGAACAATCATTTAACACCTTTAATATCTATTAGGTTGCAATTACTCAATTTCAACAATTAAGTATTATGAACTTAACCCTAATTCTCCATTGTCTTCAGTAAGGATTCTTTAATCCAACTTATGTTCAAGAATCACTATATTTTAGTTGTATACTGGAAATTTTCAAATTATAACCACTAAAACTCATGTTTACCCAAATTAGGGTTTTTATCCCATTAAACCATGTTCATGATCACAAAAACCCTAAAAGCAACATATTAATCATCCTTTTATGATTTTACTCTTTTCTTTACTCTTAACAAGTTTACTTTGATCAAAAACCAAAATCAAGATTCATCATGATTGCTTTTATCTCTTTCTAGGGTTTTTCCATTACTTAATGCATTAAAATATGAAAAACCCTATACTTCTTGAAAAGCATTTACAAACAGGCTCTACTATCATTTTCATCATGTTCTACGCATTTTTCTAATCAAAAAGCACTACTTATTTGCATTTTTCGGCCAAAGGATCTATTTTTAACGATTTATGCAAGATTTCACCTATTTCTTGAATATTGGGCAGAGGAGTGACTTACTTTGTTAATTCGGTAAAACGGGAGCCGTTGGATCCTTGGTCATCTTTGACCGACTGAGATCGCACGGCCTGCGATGCTTGCGCCCACTAGCGGCTGGTTTGAAACCACGGCAGACCAGGGTCGTTGATTCACTCCCTGGGTCCACGATGGATATCGATCGCAGGGCTGCTTCTCTTCGTCCCTGGCTTGATTCATCAACAGGCTACGCGGCGGCGCCGCATGGAGAGCTCGCTGGAGATAATTGATTTCTTCAACTCAGATCAGTAGGGAGCGGGCGAAGGTGTCATCTTGGTCTGTTAGGGCAAAACAAGTTGAGAGGAGTCTATATATATATGCATGGGGGTCTAGGGATGGCTCCCCCAACCTACCGCCGAGCCTTGTCCCGATGGGATTTAGGTGTTTCTCGAAACAACCACAAAACCTAGCAAAACTAGGTCTAAAAGGTACGAACTTCTCTCACAAACCCACTGGAACCCATTCCTCAGATGCACATGCATCTGATTTGAGAGAAAATCGAGGGATAGATCCCCCATGTTATGTGGCCCCCTTTCCTTTTCTGATTCGAGGAAGGAGACGCACAGAAAGCATCGGATCTCGATCCAACAACTGGTGCCATCTCCTTCTATTTTCATTTAAATCACAAAAGTGTGACATTTATTACAATCACAACACTTTAGGGACATTTGTAAAAGCCATAACTCCCAAACCGAGTGTCCAATTAATCCCAAATTTTGAGGGAAACTTAATAATGTCTTTATCTACCTCTCGTCCAAATTTGGGATCATTATTTAAAAGAAAAGGTGCCTTTTCTTCAGTTTTAAGATATTACTCAATTAAGTATATTTCTCACCTATTTTCTCTTTCCTTTGCTACTAAATTATTTTTCTGAGTTTCCTTGAACCTCAAGGAACCTTAATGGCTCGAAATCCCATATTGGGAATATTTCCTTAGCCTCTTTTCTTATCTTTCATCCCTTTTCTTATTATCTTACTTTTTCTTTATTAAAATATATCTTTTTGAGAATTTCTCTTTATCTCTCTTTTATTTCCTTATTTGGAGTTCCTTTTAACGTTAGGAATCCTTTGGATATGAAAATCCACCAAATTAACTCAATTATACCTTTTTCCACATGTTTTCCACATTTTATCATTATTCTCGATTTCTTTCTTAATAAAGAAATACTTAATCAATCTTTTCTTTTCTTATTGCTTTTTCTTTGCAACTTTGGACTCCTTGGAACCCAAGGAACCCATGTGGCACGAAATCCAACTTTGGAATATATTCTTTTGCCTTCAGGAGGTTTCCACACCTTTCTTTTCTCAAAAACTTAATTATTCACTTACTAATTGAATTTCCTTGTTATTGGGCCCAATAGCCAATAAAGCCCACAAAGAAATCATTACGGCTATTGTAAAGAAATTCATGTAGTAAATCTTTATTTGTTCATTTATATTTAATATGAGATATTACATTTCTCAGAAAATGAACCCAAAATTTGGGGTTGTAACAGTTAACCATTTTTGCATTGATATCTATTAAACCATCTCTAGGATTCCATCATATCATGTCTATATATCACATCATCGAGATCATATCACATTCTTATCTTTGTTATATCATGGTTGAGCTAAAAAAACTTAAATAAGTGGCTAATCAAACACATATCAAAACTTTATCTAGTCCAATTGAGGTTCGCCTAACCCATATCGTGAGGTTAGTGTCATGCTTAGTCTCTCTGAGCTTACTCATCTCTTTGAGTATCATGTACACATTGGCTCTATCTTCCCTCTTTGGTCTTGGGTTATCAGGTCTACCTCATTGGTACTGGCAGATAGCTTCACAAGATCTAGCCACATAGGCACAAACCAAAACATGATATGACATTCCATTCATAGATCTCAACCCATGAAACATGCCTACTCAAAACTCTCTCTATATATACACCACTAGAGTCCTACATGGGAAACCAAAAACCCAAGCATGAGGCTTTACAGAAACTAACACACTTACCTCCTCCAGGGTCTCGGGACTCTCTCTCCCTCACCCAGATGGTAGGTTCTCATATTCATATTCACCAATGCACATATAACCAGCCTCTCTCTGTCTCTAGGGTTTGGTCCTCCAAAGGACATCTAGGGTTCAGAAAGACTATAGGAATCATGCATAAAGTGACTCAACTCAATCACTCAGGAATATTCTAGTTTAGGACATATCATATCACATATTTCTCATAATTCTCATATCTTGGAGTTTAGGTTCTCTAACCTTCTCCCAATGGGTCTCACTCTCTTTGGAGTTAACCCTAAAATTGGTCCTAACACTAGAGGTCATCCTTCGTAAAAGAGACTGAGACTCTTGCTGATTCACATCCTTGTCTTAACTTAACATATCTTATCTCATAAAAGCCTAGTTACTTGCATCATCAACACTTATCTCAAATCCTCAAAATTGGACGTAAGTCCTCAAAGACATTTATATATCATCATAAAATATCTGAGGTCGTCTATATAATATTTACATCATATCATCAAAACTTATTTCATCTATTCCATTTATCATATATTCCAAACAAGGCTCTAGACATCTAATCTAGAACTACTTTTTCTTCTAGACTGATGTCATTCACTTTCACTTAGGTTGCATGACCACCTCCTACTCGTACATGTGTGGGGACACATTTTTGTAATACATATATATAATAAAATATTCTATAGTTTTTCTCTGATAAAACATGCGTCAGAGAAAACTATCAAGGTTCGATCCGATTGGAATCAAAAACCAAATCCAGAAAATGAGTGTCGCACACATAGTAGAGAGTACAATGCCATGAAAACTAGTGAAAAGGGTGAGAACATGGTGTAGACTAGTGTAGCTACTCCAGACAATGAGCGCCATAAGTCTAGGGTTTCTCTTCCCTTGATGTACATCATTTCCAAACAGTGCAACGTCCCATACCGATGCACTATAAGGAAAGAATGACATCTAAGGACTTGCTATAAACAAGCACCAATCTAAACCTAGTTCTCAGACATCTAGGTACTAACCTAGAGGCTAGGTCAGATCTAGACTCTAAAAGATGACTAATCTAACACTAAAGATTTTTATAGTTCAAGGTTCTTTAGTTTTGAGTTGCATAATGAGCAAATGTTAGGATTTGCTATTGTTCATGCTCTGATACCACTTGTGACATCCCCAAATTTTCTAAAACTTAATCTAATGTATGTCGTCCAAATTGAAAGCCTCACCTTAGAAAGAATCCCAATTTAAACACCCATACTAGACTAAGAAGAAGAAAATTAGAGGAAGTCAGAAGGAAACGACCAGTAGTAGAAGTACATGAACAATAATAAAACCATACAACACATGTTCACCATTCAACTTATAATTACAACATTAATTGTTACAACATTTGATATTGCATATTGAACAACAACTTATACATATACATGTACTACCACTAAATAATAGGATCTTAAGACAACAGGTCCATCTGTACATCAGCTTGCCACACAACTCTCAACTAACTTGGATCTTCAAGAGCACATAGCCACAACCTAAACCAAAGATTACATGTGGTACATGTCAGCAAAATATTCAAGAATATAGTACTAAGTACGCCTACGTGTCTTTTATATACCTCTCATCATATCTTGGAAATAAGATAAAACTAATACTTGGCAGTTATAAAGAAATATAAGAAAGATCATATATTTGCACAAAGATGCTCATTAAAAAAAGAGAACACATATTTTGAGCTTATTTACCTCATATATCTCATACATCTGCCCCTAGGGCTTTGATGTTTTTAGGCCTTATGATCTACCCCCAAGGAGTTTGTGATCATTATACATGTGATCTATCCCCTAGGAGTTTTTTATCACTCTAATGCATTGTACTACCAAAGAGTTTAGTGCTATCATATGATGGATCATATATTTTATGTTTCATGTGTTCAAAGCAATAAGTATGGAAATTCAAGCAACATATCATACAAGACAATCATTTAAATCAATACCATATGCCAAGTCTTTACTACCATATAACAAAAGCATAATGTATAATAAGCCAAGCAAGAGGTAGTGGCATACCTTGATCAAGAGACAATCCTAAACACCATATATCCATGAGTCAACTACATCCTTGGTCAACCCTGATAAAGACAAGACCATGTCACCATCAGGTTCTTGACGTGTATTTTACTACGCGCTTAAACGCAAGTATACGCGTCGAGTAATATAGGTCTTGTGAGGCCTGAGTCAAACTCAGGGATACGTGAATTATTGGGGACTTTTACTAACTAATCGCAATCAGCTAGACCGATTAACAAAGTAGGGTTTTGTTGTTCAAATTAAAAAAAAGAAAATAAAAATCAAACAAAGAAAACAATCGATTAAAGGTTAATTTAATCAATTCAAAAGGATATCTTTAGGATGGCGGTTTCACCGCGGGTCAACATTGTATTAGGTTTCATATAATTCCTCACACTTCTCTCTCTATCCGGGTAGTGGCCTGAAATGAGAATTACCCACTGTCGTGGTGTAATTCACTACTTAGGTTTAGGTTGATTCCACCATCGTAGTAATCATTCCCCTAAACTAAGCGCATTAAAAACGGTCTCTCAGTTCCCACCATTAATTTTTCAACTCCTTTGTCAAGGGTTTTATTGATTAATGTAGAATTCGTCTCTTTTCAACCATTAATCCTTCTGTCGAAGTGATTAAGGGTATTAAATTATTATTATGGTGATCAAGCATAACAATAGAAATGGAGAAAACGAATCTATACCACGGATTTGAGAGAAAAATATGAATTATTGATATAAAAATGTCATACAATGCATTCCCGGGCTACTCCCGGTCCTAAAGATTGAGGGTTTTAGCCTCTCATGTTCATCTCACACGAATACATGGTAGAAATTGGGGAATTCATAAGAAAAATGGAAAATAAATGGGAAAACCCCTGAACGGAGAAGAACCGGTGTATCCTTGGCGTAGAACACGAGCTTCCCCGCCTGTCGGTGGTGGAAATCGTCTTCGGCAGCGTCCGAATCACCCGGGATGAGCTTCTCGGCCTCCGTTCTCCTTTTTCTCCTCCTCGGCACTCGTGCAATCCAAAAATGAGCTCCCCTCCCCGTCTGGGCGGCCGTCATTAGGTATAAGTCCCTAATTAGGTCGTCAAATAACAACAGCCGTCCGATCGAGATCAAAACAGATCCAACGCATATCTGCCGGCGTCGATACCATCGACCCAGCGGATTAGCGGCAACTTTCCTTTCTTTTATTCTGAGCGCCTGTGGTGATCTCGATACCATCGACTTGGGCGTCGATGGTATCGACTCCTGTAGCATCGGTTTTGTCTTCTAGCGACGCTGTAGCTCTCCTTGTGTCGATGGCATCGACTTTCGTCGATGGTATCGACTGCATCCTTGCCAGCAACCTAAAGTGATCTCGATGCCATCGACTTAGGTGTCGATGGTATCGACTCTGTATTGCTCTTCTCGGCTGACAACCTGTGGCTTGGTCGATGGTATCGACTTCCGTCGATGGTATCGACGGAAGCAGATACTTGTTTTTCCTGAAATTTCACAACAAGACCAAGTAAATCCACACAATTTATAATAAGATGATAAATGATGCTCACAATAGTAAAACAAAGGGAATTTGATATAATATGATGGCAAAGACCAAATTAAGTGAATTATGCAATATTATCCATGAAAATGAGTAATTAGAGCACAAAACACATATGAAATAGGTCTATAAATGCGACTCAAAATCATCGCATCAAACTCCCCTAAGCTCAAACATTGCTCGCCCTCGAGCAACTAATCCTTAGAATAGAATTGCAGATGTCAACTAACAATCAACATACCAACCTACATCACACATGACTCCCACTAGACGTTCTCAAACTGGCCTTTCCTAATCACAGAACAGTAATTACCCTACAGGCGACAATAATCATCAATAAAAGAAATTATCCTTCAAACCGATGAACACTATCACATAAGGCAGTTAACATAATAAAATTTGCCGATTCAGCATTGGTGCATCTTGTGATCGCCTACACTACGTTGCTCGCCCTAACTACCATCTACATGGAAGCAGTTCTCCTGATAAACATGAGTGAGGAGAAAATCACGATGGCCTACCAATCCGAGCAACAGGTAGATGGAATGGTTGGTTCATGGAAGAATTTGGAAGTATTACACAGTTTCAAAATGCATAAAACAAAATGCCCTAAATGATGTGAATGCACATTAAAAATGCCCTAATGCCTATAATTGGGTGGAATGATGCATGCACTAACCTTCCACCTCAAAAAGAGATAGAAATCTAATTAAGCCACATCATGTACTCAATTTCCTTGTTATGCAAGTGATATCATGTTCCTTTCTCCCTCTTATTCCATTTCCTTCTAAATTCTCTCCTTTTTTTTCTTTTTTTCAGATTTTCAGAATTTTTTTTTCTTTCTTTTAGCCCACATATCCATAATTTCTTAGAGATACATGTATAAGGCTATTTTCTTCACAATTGGAAGTCTTTGCACTATTTCGAGGGTATGGAACAATTAGATCACCTTTTTAGGAAAAATTGAGGTACATGGTGTACTTATGCATGAAAATCATGAAAGTTATGAGTGCAACTACATGACATGCACCTAAAGGTAATGTGCATGAATCACTATACATTTTTTTTTCATTTTATGCAAAAGTATGAAAATAACAATGCAAATCCTATCTACATGCTATGCACGCAAGAAGGAATTAAAACTGTACTTTACTTCCAATTCTTTGGTAGATTATGGAAAAATACGAAGTGGAATGATCACAAGATTAAGTTACTGAACCTTAGAAAAATATCATGTGTCCCTCCTTACTGACATGTGTAGTAGTTCAAAGGGTTCTTTCTCTTATATCCAATTAAGGTCTCATTACCATTTGATTAGGTTAGGCTCAAACAACCGTTACTATCCACTTTTCATGAGTCAATGGGGGTGTGGGTGTGACATATTGCTTCAAAGTTGACATAATCAATCATTTTCATAGGACAAGTTCCCCAAGGACAACCAAGTTAAGCTATCCAAAAGACACAGAAATTTTTAAATTCCCTTAAATTGCCCATGAAAATAGCGAGATGACAGTTTTTAAGACATCCACGATTACACTAGATAGATGTGGATCCTAAACAAACTAAAATTGCAAGAACAAATAACAAAGCAAAAACTAAAAACAACTAAAGAAAAGATAAAAGATAGAGTTGTTCCAGCCACCCCCCCTAAGCTTGAATTCGACTATGGCCTCATAGTCAAAAACCAACTTAAGGGTGGAACAGTGATACCCTGATCAATCCTGCGGAGGCGGTGGTGGGTATTGCGGTGCCGTAGGATCCCAAGACGGGTACTCCCCCTGGAAGCTTGGATCATATTGGGTCCTCGGCGGAGGCTGTGGATAGCCTCCAAAGTAGTCTTGACTCCAGTAATGGTCGAAGAAAGGCTCCTGTTGCATCTCTATCCGCTGCAACCGGGTGTGCATTTGCTCTTGGTTGGCGAGGATGAGCCGCTCGTTCTCGAACATAGCCCGTTGGTTGTCAAGTACCTGGCTCGTAGTCTCATGAATGCCGGTATACATAACCATGTGCTGCTGCTGAGTCTGCTGGATGTCCTGCAGCATGGTGTACATCCCCTACATGGAATAGGGATCCTCGGTTGGTTGCTCGTACTGTGGTGATGGCGGCGGGGGCTGAGATGATGAAGATGCACCAGGATGCATCCTAGGACGCTTCCGTGGTGCCACATGTGCTCGAAGAGGTGTGAAAGCCTCCTCTTCCTCTACAGCCTCGCTTTCTTGCTCGTCACCTCCGCCTTCTTCCTCGGAGGACTCGATGGCTATGATTGGCCACTGGAAGTGCTGCTTGCCCTCTATGTTGAAGACGTCGTCCGGTAGGGAGCTCTCCTGATAAGATTGGTTTACGTGGCAATGAGCGTACGCCAACCCGTCCCAGAGAAGAATGAGGTTTGAACGGTGCAAGTGTTGCACGTTCACCTTGCTCCTCGTAGAGATCGGAGTCATGGACTGAAAGTTCAGCCCCAAGTAAAGCGCCAACTTGGTGACAAGACTACAAAAATGGATTGGAGCCTTCCTTGTGCTCCTCTTCACCGCCAGGATGCGCTGTAGCCAGAATGCCCCCAAGTTGCATGGTTGACGCTTCAGGAGTGCGTAAAGGAAGAACAAGTCACTCTCCTGAAACTTGCTCAAAGCAAGATCACTTCGAGCGAAGAATGTCAAGCTCAACATCCTATGCAAGACCCGGACGAACGGGTGCTCAAAATCTGCTACCGCTGCATTGTGGTAGCTCACGGTCTTCCCCGCCGGCACTGTAACTAGCTCGGAGAAGATCTTTGCATAGTCGGTGTGGGAGTCCGGCCTTCGGTGATCATGTGGAGAGTGGATCCAGTTGAAGATTTGATTGAACTGGACTAGTGTGAGATTGTAGTTGTTGTTGAAGAGTCAGAAGGACACCCTTCCCTTGATCCATTCCCGGTCCGATGCTACCACGTCATTTGGTACGACGCAGACGTCGAGAGACGCCATGAACTCCGCCACTGGTTCCTTGTAGGTGGGCCATTCGCCGAAAAATGGCTGCCCATCCGCATGGTACTGCAGCTCGTCAGGGCGTAGGCTTCTGTTGGTGAGGCGTGCTTGTCCATGAAGCACATAGGCCAAGTTGGCCTCGAATCCCAACTCCTGGATCATGCCCCGGTCCACATACCGGGTGGGCTCGAACTTTCGCTTCATTATCTCCTCGTAGACCTTCCTCACATCCATGTTGGCATGAATTAGGCGTGGACGAGGGATGGAAGCGGTTGGGGGAGGAACGAACTCCTCGATCTCCATAGGGTGTGCGCTTGAGGACGACGCTCTGGCGGCGTGCACCATGGTTGCGAGAAGATGGGATTAGAAGAAAAGAGCTCGGTGAAGATGGAGAAGAAATTCTCCGCTCGATGACGCTTCTCTTCAGTCTTGGAGGGCTCGGGGGAGTGCTCGGCGCAAAGGAGGATACTTGCTCTGAAGGTGTGACGTCAAATGACGTTGCAAGTCCCCTTAAATAGGCTTGATCGGCGCCCCTGTTGACCCGTCGATACCATCGACGCGGGTCGATGGTATCGACACATCTCGCGGGTATCCGCCTCCCTCGCGAGTATCGACGGCTGACGTTTGTTGGATCGAGAAACCCGGATTGCTGACGGGTCGATACCATCGACGGAAGTCGATGGTATCGACGCAGCACCCAGATCGCTGACGTGGCTGTTGCGATCGTCGTCGATGTCTGTGTGCGGATCGGTGATATGTCCGTCGATACCATCGACGGATGTCGATGGTATCGACTTGCTTTTATTGCGACACCGCCGTTGTGTTGCATTCAACCTGTGATGATGTCGATACCATCGACGAGGCCGTCGATGGTATCGAGTTGAATGAGCAAAATTCGTCTGAATATCTCCAGAGATCTCGATGGTATCGACTGGGGTGTCGATACCATCGACACTTTTATTGCGACCTGTCTGTGACCATGTCGATACCATCGACGGGGGTGTCGATAGTATTGACGCAGTGCGATTTTTGCTGGTGTCAACCTGAACCCATGTCGATACCATCGACGAGTGTGTCGATGGTATCGACCCTGCCTGTGCCTGCACATTCAACAAACGGATCAAGGTATCATTTTTAAACTAAAATTTAAACGAAATAAAAGAAATCTATGACTAAAATTAAACTATCCTAATGTACCGATGGTTGGGTTGCCTCCCAACAAGCGCCCTTCTTTAGCGTCTTAGGCTAGACGTCTTCCCTTCATCTCATTCATGCACAAGTGAAATGAGTTTGACCTCATTCACTTTCCTCTTGTAATTCTCACCAAAATACAACTTCAAGCGTTGCCCGTTCACCAAGAACGTGGCATCTCCATCACGCACGAGAATCGCTCCGTGCGGTTCCACCTCCTCCACAATGAAGGGTCCACTCCACCGGGATTTCAACTTCCCGGGATGCAGTTTGAGACGGGAGTTGAACAATAGAATGTTGTCTCCCTTCTTGAACGTGCGCATCTCAATATGGCGATCGTGGATCAGCTTTGTGCGCTCTTTGTAGATGTGGGCATTCTCATATGCCGTCATGCGTAGCTCATCCAATTCATTCAATTCAAACATCCTTTTTCTCCCGGCCTCATCATAGCACAAGTTCAGCCTTCTTAGCGCCCAATGGGCCTTGTGCTCCAATTCCACCGGAAGGTGGCAAGCCCGGCCATACGCCAGCCTAAAAGGCGTGGTGCCTATAGGTGTTTTGTACGCCGTTCGATAATCCCAAAGCGCGTCCGGTAGCAATGCACTCCAATTTTTCCTCATGGATGCTACAGTCCTTCCTAAAATCTTCTTGATTTCCCTATTTGATACCTCCACTTGTCCTTGCATCTGTGGATGATATGGGGTGCCGATGTTGTGCTTGACCCCATATTTCTTTAAAAGTATCGCGAATTTCTGATTTCGAAAATGTGTGCCTCCGTCACTTATGATAATTCGGGGAATCCCGAACCTGCAGAAAATGTTCTCTTTGACAAACCTGCACACTACATTCGAATCATTAGTTCTTGTGGGGATTGCCTCCACCCACTTCGACACATAATCTACAGCAAGTAAGATATAAAGATTTGAATTTGAGGACACAAAGGGTCCCATGAAGTCAATGCCCCATAAATCAAATACCTCAACTTCCTGAAATACATTCAGGGGCATTTCTTGTCTCCTTGAGATGTTACCTGCGCGCTGGCACGGGTCACATTGCCTAACAAAATCATAGGCATCCCAGAACAAAGTGGGCCAATAAAGTCCGCTCTCCAACACCTTGGCTGCTGTCCGTGAGCTAGCATGGTGTCCTCCTGTAGGCGACGCATGACAGTGGTGGAGAACACTCTCGTACTCCACCTCCGGCACGCACCTGCGAAGAATACCATCCCTGCACTGCTTCAAGAGAATCGGGTCATCCCAAAAATAATATCTCAATGAATGAAAGAATTTCTTTTTCTCTTGATAGGACCAATCCTCCGGGATGATCCCGCAAGCCAAATAATTCACAATTTCCGCAAACCATGGTTCTTTAGAATCAATTTTTAAAAGTTGTTCATCAGGAAAGGTCTCGGTAATGGGTATGTGCAAACCTTGTTCATCAACCCTCTCTAACCTAGACAAGTGGTCAGCCACCACATTTTCAATTCCCGACTTGTCCTTGATTTCAATATCAAATTCTTGTAGGAGCAAAATCCACCTAATTAGTCTAGGCTTCGCATCCTTCTTCTCCATCAAATACTTTATTGCAGCGTGATCAGTCCACACAACCACCTTAGAACCCACTAAGTACTGCCGAAATTTTTCAAAGGCGAACACGACGGCCAGTAACTCCTTTTCCGTGGTTGTGTAGTTCAATTGAGCATCATTAAGCGTTTTTGAGGTGTAGAAAATCACAGCAGGCTTGTTATCTACCCTTTGCCCCAAAACAGCTCCCACAGCATAATCGGACGCATCACACATCAACTCGAATGGCTTTGTCCAATCCGGCGTTTGAACAACCGGAGCTGAAATCAACTTTTCCTTCAAAACCTCGAATGCGTGAAGACATTTCTCATTGAAATCAAAAACTGCGTCTTTTTCCAACAATTTTGATAATGGCTTTGCGATTTTTGAAAAATCCTTGATAAATCGCCGATAAAACCCGGCGTGTCCTAAAAGCTTCTCACCCCTTTTACAGAATTTGGTGGGGGTAGCTTAGAAATCACCTCAATTTTTACGGGGTCTACCTCAAGACCCTTGCTAGACACCTTGTGTCCTAGCACAATTCCTTCCGTCACCATCATGTGACATTTCTCCCAATTGAGGACCAAGTGTGTGTCCTCGCACCGCTGCAATACCTTATCTAAGTTATAAAGGCATTCATCAAAAGACGCTCCATACACCGAGAAGTCGTCCATGAAAAATTCAAGACACCGCTCTACCATGTCAGAGAATATGGCGAGCATGCAGCGTTGAAAAGTCGCCGGCGCATTGCATAAACCAAACGACATACGGCTGTAAGCAAACGTCCCATAGGGACATGTAAACGTAGACTTCTCTTGATCCAAAGGATCAATAGAAATCTGGTTGTACCCCGAATAGCCATCTAGAAAACAAAAATGCGACCGCCCAGCTAGACGTTCCAAAATCTGATCGATAAATGGCAATGGAAAATGATCTTTAAGAGTTGCGGCATTCAATCGGCGGTAGTCAATGCAAACACGCCACCCGGTTACCAATCTGGTGGTGACAGGTTCATTCATAAGATTTGTAGTGACAGTGATTCCCCCCTTTTTAGGGACTACCTGTGTGGGACTCACCCACGTCGAATCGGATATGGCATAAATGATCCCTGCAGCAAGAAGCTTTATGACTTCCTTCTTGACAACCTCCATCATGCTTGGATTTAGACGTCTTTGAGGCTGTATGGCTGGCTTGGCTCCCTCCTCGAGCCGTATCTTGTGTTGACAAAGTGTAGGGGAGATCCCCTTGATGTCCGCCACAGACCACCCAAAAGCTCCACGGTGGTTCTTGAGCACTATCAGTAGTTGCTCCTCCTCATCCGCACTCAAGTATGCAGAAACAATCACTGGTAACTTGTCCTCCTCAGCTAGAAAGACGTACTTCAGATGCGGGGGCAATGGCTTCAACTCCAGATCAGGTGGGCAAATAAGAGATGATTGTAGCGGTGGGGGAAGTGTACCCAAATCTTCATAGTGCCTCGTGTAGAAACATGGAAGCATTTGAAGCATCTTGGCGCACTCCTTGAGTGAAGTACTCCGCATCCAATCATAAGTGACATTTAGCAAGCACGCTTCCAAAGGCAATTCTGAATATGCTTCGGAAACAGAAGTAATAATCACATCATCCTCCCATGAAGGTGGAATGTCCTCATTCTCATCATTTGGAAACCCAACAGCCTTGCATAAAGAGACAACTTTAGTTTGCTCCATAAGGTCCACTGCTAGGGTCCCATTATCTATCCTGCTCATCACATGAGCCATATCCAAAAATGGCTTCCCAAGACAAAGTGAGATATTGTGTTCCACATGCTTCACCATGTTGCACTGTGCTTTTGCTTTAGTGGATGTATTGCTATTGGGCATGACCATCTCAAAGCGATCATCCGCAATGCCCAAGGTCAAGCGACCTCTCCCCATCTCCAAGATCATATCAGTTGTAGCTTGGAATGGGTGACCAAGTAGTAACTCATTGCCATGCTCGTCCTGCATTTCCATAACGACGAAATCAGTCGGAAAAACAAAGCGGTCTACCTTTACCAAAACATCCTCACAGATTCCATACGGTTTCACCACAGAATGATCGGCCAATTGGATGGTCATGTTGCTTGGCCTTGACTCTTTCAATCCAAGTTTCTTGAATGTAGAAAGGGGCATCAGATTTATGCTTGCCCCGGAATCACAAAGTGCCTCGCCAAATTTGAACTTCCCGATAAAGCAAGAAATATTGAAACAACCGGGATCCTGTCTCTTTGGCGGCAAAGTGCCCATAATAAAAGCACTCACTTGCTCCTTCAATACCACGACCTCAGTGTCGGGTATCTTCCTCTTCTTGGTGATTACATCTTTGAGAAACTTCCCATAAGACGGGATTTGTTCAATCACCTCTAGCAAAGGAATATTCACTGATAACTTCCTAAAGCTGTCCAGAAATTTATTAAACTGTGCATCCACATTTCTTGCCTTTGCACTATTGGGATATGGGATCGGAACGGTATGTGCCCTTTGGTGAGGTGGCACATAGGGAGTTAATTTCTGTGGTTCCTCCTCAGTGGCTTGTTCTTCCTTACCATCTTCAGCTATGTCCTCAGTTTTCTCTATGACAGGTTTGGGCTGCTCTTTGACTGTTGCTTCTTCAACTGTGTCCTGCGGTGTGCTTGTGTCATCCGCCCTTGGATTTAACACTTTCTTACCGCTCCTCAATAAGATGGCCTTGGCCTGTTGGTTTCCCCCGGGAACATTGGTGTTCCCTGGAAAACCCGGATGTGCCGGCTTCTTCAAGCTTGCAATCTCGGCTGCCATCTGCACCATGGAAGTCTCTATAGTTCTCATTTGAGCCCCGTGGCTCTGCAAAGTCTGCCCAAACTGGTTCATAAATTCACCCTGTTGCTTGATTTGTTGCCCAAAAGTGTTCATCAACTCTTGATTTTGCTTGATGACTTGATTGAGCAACTCCGTGCTCTTGTCCTCCGTGACCGATGCAGGCTTGGCGTCCGGATCCTGCAGAAAGTTATTTGGATCCTTCCATGAAAATTTCTTGTCCTTTCGCCATGAATAATCATTGTTCCTGTACCCCTGCTGTTGCCTCATGTACTTGACCTGAGCCTCATCCTCAGACTCATTGTCTTCCTTCTACAGCAACTTCTTTGCGAGAAGATCCATCTTCTCGTTCAGCTCTCTCATTGCCTTTGACTCACTGGCAACTCTTGCTTGCTCAACTAGGCCTCGTTCTCTTTCTCCCCAAGATTGCTTCTGTGCCATATTCTTCAGTATTTCCCAGCATCTTGTATCGGTGTTATTTAAAAAAAATCCGGAACCAGCTGAGTCCAGGTTGCTTCTATCATGCTCGGAGAGAGCAAAGTAGAAGATCTTCACTTGGGTTTCCTTGTCCAATCCATGATGTGGACATCTCCTCAACATGACCTGGAATCGCTCCCAAGTCTCAGAATAAGTTTCACCCGCCTGTTGGGTGAAATTGTGAATCTTCCTGATCATATCATTGGTCTTCTCAGGAGGGAAGAACCTCTCGAAGAAAACCTCCACCATGTGATCCCATGATTCAACAAACTCGTCGTCGAGTTTATGAAGCCACTCTCTTGCCACTCCAGCCAAGGAACTCGGGAATAACTTGAGGTAGAGCACATCCTGTGGAAATCGATCTATCTTCACCATATTACAGTTCTCCATGAACTGGTTGATGTGGGCCACTGGATCTTCATTTTTTAATCCATGAAATGCGTTTGATTTAACCAGGTTAATCAATGCTGGATCGATCTTGTAGGTTGGAATGTTTAGCCCCTATTTATTTATAGGCCCCTTTGATGCCGAGGAAGAAGATGCCTTGATCTTCTCCCATATTGTCTGTGCTTCAGCCATTTGTTCTTCTTGTTCTTTTTCAGATTCAGAATTAATATCACTTTGGTGTTCCTCCTCGTAGTAGTCCTCATGCTCTGGTCCCGCAGATGGAACCTCAGGTGTGCAATTCACGTAGTCTTGACTACGTGTGTGCACCATGCAAAGTACCTGAAATATGGAAATAGGGGTTCAGTGCAATGCTTTGAACGAGTCAACACAATTATAGAGAAATAAAGGAATTTTTGAAATTGTTTTAAAATAAAAAAAATGTGGCCTAGAGTGGCCGCTCTTAGCACTCAAAGTGCCAATAATTCGCCGTATTCCCCGGCAACGGCGCCAAAAAGTTGACGTGTATTTTACTACGCGCTTAAACGCAAGTATACGCGTCGAGTAATATAGGTCTTGTGAGGCCCGAGTCGAACTCAGGGATACGTGAATTATTGGGGACTTTTACTAACTAATCGCAATCAGCTAGACTGATTAACAAAGTAGGGTTTTGTTGTTCAAATTAAAAAAGAAAATAAAAATCAAACAAAGAAAACAATCGATTAAAGGTTAATTTAATCAATTCAAAAGGATATCTTTAGGATGGCGGTTTCACCACGGGTCAACATTGTATTAGGTTTCATATAATTCCTCACACTTCTCTCTCTATCCGGGTAGTGGCCTGAAATGAGAATTACCCACTGTCGTGGTGTAATTCACTAATTAGGTTTAGGTTGATTCCACCGTCGTAGTAATCATTCCCCTAAACTAAGCGCATTAAAAACGGTCTCTCAGTTCCCACCATTAATTTTTCAACTCCTTTGTCAAGGGTTTTATTGATTAATGTAGAATTCGTCTCTTTTCAACCGTTAATCCTTCTGTCGAAGTGATTAAGGGTATTAAATTATTATTATGGTGATCAAGCATAACAATAGAAATGGAGAAAACGAATCTATACCACGGATTTGAGAGAAAAATATGAATTATGGGGATTGCCTCCACCCATTTCGACACATAATCTACAGCAAGTAAGATATAAAGATTTGAATTTGAGGACACAAAGGGTCCCATGAAGTCAATGCCCCATAAATCAAATACCTCAACTTCCTGAAATACATTCAGGGGCATTTCTTGTCTCCTTGAGATGTTACCTGCGTGCTGGCATGGGTCACATTGCCTAACAAAATCATAGGCATCCCGGAACAAAGTGGGCCAATAAAGGCCGCTCTCCAACACCTTGGCTGCTGTCCGTGAGCTAGCATGGTGTCCTCCTGTAGGCGACGCATGACAGTGGTGGAGAACACTCTCGTACTCCACCTCCGGCATGCACCTGCGAAGAATACCATCCCTGCACTGTTTCAAGAGAATCGGGTCATCCCAAAAATAATATCTCAATGAATGAAAGAATTTCTTTTTCTCTTGATAGGACCAATCCTCCGGGATGATCCCGCAAGCCAAATAATTCACAATTTCCGCAAACCATGGTTCTTTAGAATCAATTTTTAAAAGTTGTTCATCGGGAAAGGTCTCGGTAATGGGTATGTGCAAACCTTGTTCATCAACCCTCTCTAACCTAGACAAGTGGTCAGCCACCACATTTTCAATTCCTGACTTGTCCTTGATTTCAATATCGAATTCTTGTAGGAGCAAAATCCACCTAATTAGTCTAGGCTTCGCATCCTTCTTCTCCATCAAATACTTTATTGCAGCGTGATCAGTCCACACAACCACCTTAGAACCCACTAAGTACTGCCGAAATTTTTCAAAGGCGAACACGACGGCCAGTAACTCCTTTTCCGTGGTTGTGTAGTTCAATTGAGCATCATTAAGCGTTTTTTAGGCGTAGAAAATCACAGCAGGCTTGTTATCTACCCTTTGCCCCAAAACAGCTCCCACAGCATAATCGGACGCATCACACATCAACTCGAATGGCTTTGTCCAATCCGGCATTTGAACAACTGGAGCTGAAATCAACTTTTCCTTCAAAACCTCGAATGCGTGAAGACATTTCTCATTGAAATCAAAAACTGCGTCTTTTTCCAACAATTCCGATAATGGCTTTGCGATTTTTGAAAAATCCTTGATAAATCGCCGATAAAACCCGGCGTGTCCTAAAAAGCTTCTCACCCCTTTTACAGAATTTGGTGGGGGTAGCTTAGAAATCACCTCAATTTTTACGGGGTCTACCTCAAGACCCTTGCTAGACACCTTGTGTCCTAGCACAATTCCTTCCGTCACCATCATGTGACATTTCTCCCAATTGAGGACCAAGTGTGTGTCCTCGCACCGCTGCAATACCTTATCTAAGTTATAAAGGCATTCATCAAAAGACCCTCCATACACCGAGAAGTCGTCCATGAAAACTTCAAGACACCGCTCTACCATGTCAGAGAATATGGCGAGCATGCAGCGTTGAAAAGTCGCCGACGCATTGCATAAACCAAACGGCATACGGCGGTAAGCAAACGTCCCATAGGGACATGTAAACGTAGACTTCTCTTGATCCAAAGGATCAATAGAAATCTGGTTGTACCCCGAATAGCCATCTAGAAAACAAAAATGCGACCGCCCAGCTAGACGTTCCAAAATCTGATCGATAAATGGCAATGGAAAATGATCTTTAAGAGTTGCGGCATTCAATCAGCGGTAGTCAATGCAAACACGCCACCCGGTTACCAATCAGGTGGTGACAGGTCAATTCATAAGATTTGTAGTGACAGTGATTCCCCCCTTTTTAGGGACTACCTGTGTGGGACTCACCCACGTCGAATAGGATATGGCATAAATGATCCCTGCAGCAAGAAGCTTTATGACTTCCTTCTTGACAACCTCCATCATGCTTGGATTTAGACGTCTTTGACGGTGTATGACTGGCTTGGCTCCGTCCTCGAGCCGTATCTTGTGTTGACAAAGTGTAGGGGAGATCCCCTTGATGTCCGCCACAGACCACCCAAAAGCTCCACGGTGGTTCTTGAGCACTATCAGTAGTTGCTCCTCCTCATCCGCACTCAAGTATGCAGAAACAATCACTGGTAACTTGTCCTCCTCAGCTAGAAAGACATACTTCAGATGCGGGGGCAATGGCTTCAACTCCAGATCAGGTGGGCAAATAAGAGATGATTGTAGCGGTGGGGGAAGTGTACCCAAATCTTCATAGTGCCCCGTGTAGAAACATGGAAGCATTTGAAGCATCTTGGCGCACTCCTTGAGTGAAGTACTCCGCATCCAATTATAAGTGACATTTAGCAAGCACGCTTCCAAAGGCAATTCCGAATATGCTTCGGAAACAGAAGTAATAATCGAATCATCCTCCCATGAAGGTGGAATGTCCTCATTCTCATCATTTGGAAACCCAACAGCCTTGCATAAAGAGACAACTTTAGTTTGCTCCATAAGGTCCACTGCTAGGGTCCCATTATCTATCCTGCTCATCACATGAGCCATATCCAAAAATGGCTTCCCAAGACAAAGTGAGATATTGTGTTCCACATGCTTCACCATGTTGCACTGTGCTTTTGCTTTAGTGGATGTATTGCTATTGGGCATGACCATCTCAAAGCGATCATCCGCAATGCCCAAGGTCAAGCGACCTCTCCCCATCTCCAAGATCATATCAGCTGTAGCTTGGAATGGGCGACCAAGTAGTAACTCATTGCCATGCTCGTCCTGCATTTCCATAACGACGAAATCAGCCGGAAAAACAAAGAGGTCTACCTTTACCAAAACATCCTCACAGATTCCATATGGTTTCACCACAGAATTATCGGCCAATTGGATGGTCATGTTTCTTGGCCTTGACTCTTTCAATCCAAGTTTCTTGAATGTAGAAAGGGGCATCAGATTTATGCTTGCCCCGGAATCACAAAGTGCCTCGCCAAATTTGAACTTCCCGATAAAGCAAGAAATATTGAAACAACCGGGATCCTGTCTCTTTGGCGGCAAAGTGCCCATAATAAAAGCACTCACTTGCTCCTTCAATACCACGACCTCAGTGTCGGGTATCTTCCTCTTCTTGGTGATTACATCTTTGAGAAACTTCCCATAAGACGGGATTTGTTCAATCGCCTCTAGCAAAGGAATATTCACTGATAACTTCCTAAAGCTGTCCAGAAATTTCTTAAACTGTGCATCCACCTTTCTTGCCTTTGCACTATTGGGATATGGGACCGGAACGGTATGTGCCCTTTGGTGAGGTGGCACATAGGGAGTTAATTTCTGTGGTTCCTCCTCAGTGGCTTGTTCTTCCTTACCATCTTTAGCTATGTCCTCAGTTTGCTCTATGACAGGTGCGGGCTGCTCTTTGACTGTTGCTTCTTCAACTGTGTCCTGTGGTGTGCTTGTGTCATCCGCCCTTGGATTTAACACTTTCTTACCGCTCCTCAATAAGATGGCCTTGGCCTGTTGGTTTCCCCCGGGAACATTGGTGTTCCCTGGAAAACCCGGATGTGCCGGCTTCTTCAAGCTTGCAATCTCGGCTGCCATCTGCGCCATGGAAGTCTCTATAGTTCTCATTTGAGCCCCGTGGCTCTGCAAAGTCTGCCCAAACTGGTTCATAAATTCACCCTGTTGCTTGATTTGTTGCCCAAAAGTGTTCATCAACTCTTGATTTTGCTTGATGACTTGATTGAGCAACTCCGTGCTCTTATCCTCCGTGACCGGTGCAGGCTTGGCGTCCGGATCCTGCAGAAAGTTATTTGGATCCTTCCATGAAAATTTCTTGTCCTTCCGCCATGAATAATCGTTGTTCCTGTACCCCTGCTGTTGCCTCATGTACTTGACCTGAGCCTCATCCTCGGACTCATTATCTTCCTTCTGCAGCAACTTCTTTGCGAGAAGATCCATCTTCTCGTTCAGCTCTCTCATTGCCTTTGAATCACTGGCAACTCTTGCTTGCTCAACTGGGCCTCGATCTCTTTCTCCCCAAGATTGCTTCTGTGCCATATTCTTCAGTATTTCCCAGCATCTTGTATCAGTGTTATTTAAAAAAAATCCGGAACCAGCCGAGTCCAGGTTGCTTCTATCATGCTCGGAGAGAGCAAAGTAGAAGATCTTCACTTGGGTTTCCTTGTCCAATCCATGATGTGGACATCTCCTCAACATGACCTGGAATCGTTCCCAAGTCTCAGAATAAGTTTCACCCGCCTGTTGGGTGAAATTGTGAATCTTCCTGATCATATCATTGGTCTTCTCAGGAGGGAAGAACCTCTCGAAGAAAACCTCCACCATGTGATCCCATGATTCAACAAACTCGTCGTCGAGGTTATGAAGCCACTCTCTTGCCACTCCAGCCAAGGAACTCGGGAATAACTTGAGGTAGAGCACATCCTGTGGAAATCGATCTATCTTCACCATATCACAGTTCTCCACGAACTGGCTGATGTGGGCCACTGGATCTTCATTTTTTAATCCGTGAAATGTGTTTGATTTAACCAGGTTAATCAATGTTGGATCGATCTTGTAGGTTGGAATGTTTAGCCCCTATTTCTTTATAGGCCCCTTTGATGCCGAGGAAGAAGACGTCTTGATCTTCTCCCATATTGTCTGTGCTTCAGCCATTTGTTCTTCTTATTCTTTTTCAGATTCAGAATTTATATCACTTTGGTGTTCCTCCTCGTAGTAGTCCTCGTCCTCTGGTCCCACAGATGGAACCTCAGGTGTGCGATTCACATAGTCTCGACTACGTGTGTGCACCATGCAAAGTACTTGAAATATGGAAATAGGGGTTCAGTGCAATGCTTTGAATGAGTCAACACAATTATAGAGAAATAAAGGAATTTTTGAAATTGTTTTAAAATAAAAAAAAATGTGGCCTAGAGTGGCCGCTCTTAGCACTCAAAGTGCCAATAATTCTCCGTATTCCCTGGCAACGGCGCCAAAAACTTGACGTGTATTTTACTACGCGCTTAAACGCAAGTATACGCGTCGAGTAATATAGGTCTTGTGAGGCCCGAGTCGAACTCAGGGATACGTGAATTATTGGGGACTTTTACTAACTAATCGCAATCAGCTAGACCGATTAACAAAGTAGGGTTTTGTTGTTCAAATTAAAAAAGAAAATAAAAATCAAACAAAGAAAACAATCGATTAAAGGTTAATTTAATCAATTCAAAAGGATATCTTTAGGATGGCGGTTTCACCACGGGTCAACATTGTATTAGGTTTCATATAATTCCTCACACTTCTCTCTCTATCCGGGTAGTGGCCTGAAATGAGAATTACCCACTGTCGTGGTGTAATTCACTACTTAGGTTTAGGTTGATTCCACCGTCGTAGTAATCATTCCCCTAAACTAAGCGCATTAAAAATGGTCTCTCAGTTCCCACCATTAATTTTTCAACTCCTTTGTCAAGGGTTTTATTGATTAATGTAGAATTCGTCTCTTTTCAACCGTTAATCCTTCTGTCGAAGTGATTAAGGGTATTAAATTATTATTATGGTGATCAATCATAACAATAGAAATGGAGAAAACGAATCTATACCACGGATTTGAGAGAAAAATATGAATTATTGATATAAAAATGTCATACAATGCATTCCCGGGCTACTCCCGGTCCTAAAGATTGAGGGTTTTAGCCTCTCATGTTCATCTCACACGAATACATGGTAGAAATTGGGGAATTCATAAGAAAAACGGAAAATGAATGGGAAAACCCCTGAACGGATAAGAATCGGTGGATCCTTGGCGTAGAACACGAGCTTCCCCTCCTGTCGGTGGTGGAAATCGTCTTTGGCAGCGTCCGAATCACCCGAGATGAGCTTCTCGGCCTCCGTTCTCCTTTTTCTCCTCCTCGGCACTCGTGCAATCCAAAAATGAGCTCCCCTCCCCGTCTGGGCGGCCGTCATTAGGTATAAGTCCCTAATTAGGTCGTCAAATAACAACAGCCGTCCAATCGAGATCAAAACAGATCCAACGCATATCTGCCGGCGTCAATACCATCGACGCGGGTCGATGGTATCGACCCAACGGATTAGCGGCAGCTTTCCTTTCTTTTATTCTGAGCGCCTGTGGTGATCTCGATACCATCGACTTGGGCGTCGATGGTATCGACTCCTGTAGCGTCGGTTTTGTCTTCTAGCAACGTTGTAGCTCTCCTTGTGTCGATGGCATCGACTTTCGTCGATGGTATCGACTGCATCCTTGCCAGCAACCTAAAGTGATCTCGATGCCATCGACTTAGGTGTCGATGGTATCGACTCTGTATTGCTCTTCTCGGCTGACAACCTGTGGCTTGGTCGATGGTATCGACTTCCGTCAATGGTATCGACGGAAGCAGATACTTGTTTTTCCTGAAATTTCACAACAAGACCAAGTAAATCCACACAATTTATAATAAGATGATAAATGATGCTCACAATAGTAAAACAAAGGGAATTTGATATAATATGATGGCAAAGACCAAATTAAGTGAATTATGCAATATTATCCATGAAAATGAGTAATTAGAGCGCAAAACACATATGAAATAGGTCTATAAATGCGACTCAAAGTCATCGCATCAGTTCTCATCATCTTAACCCTAGTTATGTCCATTAAGGTTTCACTAGTCTTATGATATTCCCATATTATTACTTGTCTTATCTTCTTGGGATTATTTTACAGGAGTCACATTCCAGATTATCTACTCATTAATTGATAATCATGTTTTCCATCATTATGTGAACATGTGTACATTATGTCACATTGAGTAGTCAAATTAGGGTTACATCTTATGTATTAAGAGTCATCTTCATATAATATGAATTCTGTGCATTATCATGATCTCATAATTAAAGTTGACGTTCCATGTACTGATATAAGCTTACTCTATAAATTTCATCATTTATTGAGCATGCATGTATTAATTACATTTTATTTAGGATTATTAACCCTATATAGCCATATTAAGGAAGTTACATTATTCTGTGCATCAACATTATAATTACTGACATCATATGGATCATAAACATAATTACATGTTTACTGACATTTTTCCATAGTTTTCTATCATCATTTGATATTTATTACTCAAGAACTAAGGATTACACATCTTACATGATATCATGATATTAAAGCATTAAAAGGCTGATATTATGCTTCCATATTGTTCTACACATTTTTCTAAGAATTTTGGTACTTTATTTGCATTTTTTTGATAAGTGTACTAATTACTATGATTTATACAATATCTGACAAAATTATGAGATTATTACCTTTTTCGACAAATCAGAGGTTGCCACGTGTCCATATTGGGAGCTCTACTTGTTTGTCGAGCCAGTCTGGTTCACTTGCAGGTTTTGGTGGTGGTTTTCTTACAGGTTCAGTGGCTGGACCAGCCGATCCCTCTCCTCTCATTCTCATGAGTCGTGAGCTCACCTGTCTCCTCTGGTTCGCGTGGATCTGGGACAGAATGCTGCCACTGGGCTTGTCTCCGGCAAGAAATTCAGCATGCTCTGGTCTTCCTTCCATTAGGCGCCTTCCTCCATGAGCTTTGCCCTAACCATCTTGACCTCCACGACTACTCAAGTCTGCCCTGACGCCTCTACACCTCCATCCCGGTGAGCTCACCGTCGCTTGTGGCTACTACAGAGGTGTGGGTGAGGTGTCTGGCCTTTTCTCATCCTCGCACTGGTATGAAGCTTTAGAAAGCTTTGCAAATCCCCCACGAACCCATCCCTCTTCTTGATTTGCAATGAGGATGCCCCAAATCCGATCTCCAAATTCTGTCCTTATCTTTAGCCAACCAGGTTTGTCTAGAGAGTAGAACCACAATAAGGGTGTATGAAGTCAACGGAACACATCTCCTCTAGCTCATACTTGCTTTTCTACTTCTCCTCTCCTTCTGTTACCTCTTCTACCTCTACTTTCTCCTCAAATCCTGAGTTGCTTGCCACAAAGGAGACGGGAAAGTGACTGGAGGTCTGTTCTCCCTCTTCACTTCCTCACTGACCATAAATAAGGGGTCGACGACCTCCTTTCGATGAGACAAGCATAACTATTCAGTCAACCTATCTCATACCCCCTTCAACCATGGCGTGGGATCATGGGAGATGTATCGCATGACAGGAGCCACTTCCTTCTTGTAACCACAATCTAGGAGACGAATATAAGAGGCATTGATCTCTCATCTTGGGGTCCATGCCACTCCTTTACTCAAGCCTATTCGTGGATCATCCTTTACAAAGACTGCAGCCGTGAGATTGGAAATCCAGGACAAGAAATGGGCCACGTAGGCTAAACAAGGATCATAGGGTGTGGCCCAGCCAACAGGTCCACCTGTGCATTAGCTCGCCACACAAACTCTCAACTAACTTGGATCTTCAAGAGCACATAGCCTCAACCTAAACAACATAGTACATGTGGTACATGTCGGCACAATATTCAAGAATAGTGTACTAAGTATGTCTACGTGTCTTTTATATACCTCTCATCATATCTTGTCAATAAGATAAAACTAATACTTGGCAATTATAAAGAAATATAAGAAAGATCATATATTTGCACAAAGATGTTCATTAACAAAAGAGAACACATATTTTGAGCTTATTTACATCATATATCTCTTACATCTGCCCCTAGGGCTTTGATGTTTTTAGGCCTTATGATCTACCCCCGAGGAGTTTGTGATCATTGTACATGTGATTTACCCCCTAGGATTTTTTTATCACTCTAATGCACTATACTACCAAAGAGTTTAGTGCTATCATATGATGGATCAAATATTTTATGTTTCATGTGTTTGTAGCAATAAGTACGGAAATTCAAGCAACATATCATACAAGACAATCATTTAAATCAATACCATATGCCAAGTCTTTACTACCATATAACACAAGCATAATGTATAATAAGCCAAGCAAGAGGTAATGGCGTACCTTGATCAAGAGACAAACCTAAACACCATATATCCATAAGTCAACTACATCCTTAGTCAACCCCAATAAAGACAAGACCATGTCACCATCAGGTTCTCATAATCTTAACCCTAGTTATGTCCATTAAGGTTTCACTAGTCTTATGATATTCCCATATTATTACTTGTCTTATCTTCTTGGGATTATCTTACAAGAGTCACATTCCAGATTATCTACTCATTAATTGATAATCATGTTTTCCATCATTATGTGAACATGTGTACATTATGTCACATTCATTAGTCAAATTAGGGTTACATCTTATGTGTTAAAAGTCTTCTTCATATAATATGAATTTTGTGCATCATTGTGATCTCATAATTAAAGTTGAGGTTCCATATACTGATATAAGCTTACTCTATAAATTTCATCATTTATTGAGCATGCCTGTATTTATTGCATTTTATTTAGGATTATTAACCCTAGATAGCCATATTAACGAAATTACATTATTTTGTGCATCAACATTATAATTACTGGTATCATATGGATCATAAACATAATTACAGGTTTATTGACATTTTCCCATAGTTTTCTATCATCATTTGATATTTATTACTCAAGAACTAAGCATTACAAATCTTACATGATATCACTAAAATTAAAGAATTAAAAGGCTGATATTATGCTTCCATATTGTTCTACACATTTTTCTGAGAATTTCGGTACCTTATTTGCATTTTTCTGATAAGAGGACTAATTACTATGATTTATACAATATCTGACAAAATTATGAGATTATTACCTTTTTCAACGAGTCAGAGGCGGTCACGTGTCCATATTGGGGGAGCTCTACTTGTTTGTCGAGCCAGTCTGGTTCACTTGTAAGTTCGGGTGGTGGTTTTGTTGCAAGTTTAGTGGTTGGACCAGCCGATCCCTCTCCTCTCATTCTCTTGAGTCGCGAACTCACCCATCTCCTCTGGTTTGCGTGGATCTGGGACAGAGTGTCGCCATTGGGCTTGTCTCTGGCAAGCAATCGAGCATGCTCTGGTCTTGCTGCCCTTAGGCGCCTTCCTCCATGAGCTTTGGCCTAACCTTCTTGACCTCCACGACTACTCAGGTCCGCCCTGGCGCCTCTACACCTCCATCCCTATGAGCTCACCGCCACTTGCGGCTGTAGAGGTGAAGGAGAGGTGTCTGGCCTTTTCTTATCATCGCACTAGTATGAAGCTTCGGAAGGCTTCGCAAAGCCCCCACGAACACGTCCCTCTTCTTGATTTGCAATGAGGATGCCCCAAATCCAATCTCTGAATTCTGTCCTTATCTTTAGCCAACCAGGTTCGGCTGGAGAGTAGAACCACTGCAAGTGTATGAAGTCAAAGGAACGCATCTCCTCTAGCTCGTACTTGCTTTTCTACTTCTCCTCTCCTTCTGTTACCTCTTCTACCTCTACTTTCTCCTCAAAGCCTGAGTTTCTCGCCACAAAGGAGATGGGAAAGTGACTGGAGGTCTGTTCTCCCTCTTCGCTTCCTCGCTGACCACAAATAAGGGGTCGAGGGCCTCCTTTCGATGAGACAAGCATAACTATTCAGTAAACCTCTCTCATACACCCTTCAACCATGGCGTGGGATGGTGGGATATGTATCGCATGACTGGAGCCACTTCCTTCTTATAACCACAAGCTAGGAGACAACTATAAGAAGCATTGATCTCTCATCTTGGGGTCCATGTCACTCCTTTACTCAAGCCTATTCATGGCTCATCCTTTGCAAAGACTGCAACCGTGAGATTGGAAATCTAGGACAAGGAATGGGCCACGTAGGCTAAACAAGGATCATAGGGCATGGCCCAACCAACACAATGGACAACTTAGGCCCAAACTATTAAACTTAGATCTAATAATCACCAATAATGCATATCATTCACAAACTTCAAACCTATATAACTTCCTCTAGGGACCTCCAAATGCCACCAAATTTTAACCATAGCTTCCTTACCTCTCAAGGTACATTCTACTCCAATTTGGTTACGAAAATAAGCTATTAGACCATTTAATTAAATTCCTCAAAAAGGCATTCAAAGAGATATCTTAATCATGATGTCAACCTCACATCAACACACCTACTTTATCAAAAGCTTGGAACTCTAATTATAATTCAACCATATGATTTCAATTATGTCATTGGACATTTTAGGATTCCAAAAGTCCACTCCATCACACCACCTTAATATGATTCATCATATGAGGATGAGGAAATGACATTAAAACACTTGATGTTGCAGAGAGCTCTGTGTATAACATGTAAATTGTCATCTATGAGATAGTCATATAATTTTTTCGATATAGGTGAATATGTAAATCTAGATTAATGTTTGTGTAGAAACATTTTTATTTTGAATTACATGATCAAAAATATTTATTGTATGTATTTTAACTTCGGTTGAGTACATTATACAATACCAAATGATTCATTATTATAACAAATACACTTATGGAAAATTATTGTTGTTTATTAGATTTTATATATACACTTTTATTGATAGAAAGCATATTTGATAAACAACACAATACATGTCTATTATAAGAATGATCACTAAAACTTACTGCAAGTCCTTTCTAATCATCTTTGAAAGTTTCCATGTGTCTACAATATTAGTTGAACTAATACAATGATGCACGTGCATATGCACATGTTTGTTCAATATATATATATATATATATATATATATATATATATATATATATATATATATATATATATATATATATATATATATGTATATATATATGTATATATATGTATATATATGTATGTATATATATGTATGTATGTATGTATGTATGTGTATATATTATATATATATATATATATATATATATATATACATATACATATACATATCCTCTAACCTTCCTTCTGAGTATTCGTACTTGATCTTCTCATATACCTATTTTATTTATCTCTCTTACCCTCATCCTCACAAGTACTCAGACTCATAGATGGGATATGGTTACCCCATCCCATAAGTGTGTCCCTCATCACCGACTACAATATCCTTAAAATCTCCAGAGTGGCCACCCATACTAAATTTATGGCACTAAAAATCCCCAAACCTATAGGATGGAACCCCGAGTCCGTATTACAAGTTTAGAATGATTATAACTAGTACCTTGACATATTAGCTCCTAATAGAGGGTCAACGACATGTTAGGGCCAACCCTAGTGGATATCTTAGCTCAACTTCCCTAAACAACATCTCTATGGCTCCTCTTAGCTATAGGAGCTTAAAGGAGTCACCCTCTCCTTATTGAAAGTTACTCTACAAGATTCACTATAAGTGTGACCCTATAGTCAAGATAATTTTTATTTTCTTTCATCCCTTCTCTTTGTATTATCAAAATATTTTGCCTATGTTTTCTCACACAAGACAAACCCAATTATGACATCATCATTTGTCATGGACTATGTGCATACATCATTTTGGCCACTATATACTAATGCACAATTATTATGTAGTTACCAGGTAAATAATAATGTATAATGATGAGTTCCACTCCAACATAGGTGACATTGATGATAGAATCACAATTCACAGTGAAATGGCATTATATTTTGGCCAAATTTGACATGAATAAGAGATCACTTCACAACCTCGTAAACAAATGGATACTATCATATCTCATACCAAAACCATTTCTACATCTTGAAATATTTGCTATCCACCATTTGAGCACATTTGTAGATTGTGTTTATCACTGTGAACACTCTCCAATTGATACATCATAATCATTTTTCTAAAACACCAATGATGACTTCAAAACAATAGTGCTCTATGCTAAGCCCTAGTATGGAACCAATTGTCATCGTTGAGGCACACATAAGTACCATGGTTTTTGTAGTGCTTCTCCATATTTAGACAAACATGGCCATTATAATGATATATTGTAGTGTAGACCCATTATTTTGAAGACAATTTGACCAGATATTCCAGTTTCTTGGATGCATCCAAATTCCCATAGTCATGAATTCAGGGGTCAGGTTAACCATGAACTCACCAGAGACTCTTTCCAAAATGAAAAAAACTCATGTGAGATCCATATTGAGGTTAATTAGATAGTTCATAAATTGTTGTTGATTTGGTTAAATAAAATGACTTAGTATCAAACTAGTATCAAACTAGGTACTTATTTATTTTTATTAACATTTATTTGTTTAAGTGATTTTTATTATATTACTTAGTTGTTAAAAGGCCATTTACAAACAAATGTTCATGTAAATTTAGGTAACTAGATTTTAGGAAAGTCATCCATGAGTTGTTTGGTTGTGTAA